>JAESVK010064217.1:0-12560 GCA_017140935.1 Hamamelis virginiana
TGTTCATATTTTTGCTTTACTTTTCTACTGCATATTGTTAATAATTGAATGTATGGATTGATTAAGGTTAATTGATTAATTAAGTCTATTTGGATAATTTTAAGTAACCCTAATTTCAAGAGACTCGCATCCTCGAAATTTCACTGTGCATTGGAACCTTTGGTTATTTGAACAATAATTAAGAAATTACTAAGCTACCGATAGCATTCGATTAAGGCTATCGATAGCCATACTGTAACTTCACTTTTTGGCTTCCCAAATAATTTCTTTCTCCTCAATTGCACTTGAATTCCTTCCCATTAAGGTGAGTCTCCTAACTTGCTCACTTATCATGAATAGTTATTTGCCTTTCCTTGAGCATCGAATTAACATAAAAAACATACAAAGATAAAAATTAAACCATATATCAAAAACTATCAAAAGATTAGGATATAAGAATGCAAATATAACCAAAACGGACTATAAAGCCATGTTAAAAGTGCATGATTGCATAACAATCAATGCATATATTAATTTGTTGAATTTGGACAACCCTCTTTTGTGTCACCTAACTACACAGTCGTACTTCTTCAAATTTCCAAATTTTGGTTTAAAGCTTAATTCGAAATAATATAAAAGGTTAATTAGGAAAAACCGACATTCCCATCTCACCAAAGGTTTTTCAAAAAATATATTTTCAAATTACACGTTGTAGACATCCATTTTTGACCTTGAGTGGGGTCATAGATGGTTGCCTGTGTTTTGAAGTGAAATAAGTTACCAGTTTTACCTTTGAGCATTTAGGTAGATGTCATTATCGCATGTAGGTTTTTAGGTTAGATTGAGTCGGTTCTTTTTGCATTAGGTTTTTAGAGAGTCCATAAATGTTCCTGTCAAGTTTCACTACATTCTGAGTCAAGCTTAATAGGTATGTAGGGCTTTTGTGACCTAAGGGGCAGTATTGTCCTTTGGATCGCAAAAGCACTTAAAAACCTTCGAGCCGGTTTCGGATTGTCCCGAGACTTTGGCATGGGTAATTAGGGTGTGTTTGGTAGCTAAGTTGATCAGTGGCAAGGTCTGTTGAGACTCTGGGCTCATGTTTGGCTCTTAAGGCCCAAAAGGCCCTTTTAAACTAGAATTAGGGTTTCAATCGGGAATGACCAGGATTCAATCTTTTTATCAAACCAAAGCCTTCAAAAGCTTAAAAACACTTTCTTAAATGATTTTAAAACTTGTTTCGAGAAGTAGAAACGATTCCGAAAGCGATTGGTTAGCAGATTTCAAAACCCTAATTTGGGCCCGGCAGGCCCAAAACAATTCATCGGTTGACTTTTTCCTAAAAATTTGACTTCGGTCAATGCATTTTCACTTCAAACACTTCTCAAAACATGGAGAATCGAATCACAATTATTTTGTCGCTTGAATCGTCGAATTTGAACTTGAAACGGGCCCGAAAAGCCGAAAAATATCGAAACCAGGTCGAAATGGGCTGAGATAGGCCCACATAGGGCAAAAATGCACTGAAGGCTCGATAACCATCCCCCTAGGGACGGCCAATCGTCCATGGTGGACGGCCAACCGTTGTAGGGTGGACGGTCACCCGAGCCTAATGCTCTATTTTGCTTGTTTTTCGAGTTTTGAGAGTTTTTGCCCTTTAGGACTCTTCCAAACCATATCTAGCTCAGCTTGGAGCACTTGGCACAACCTTGGAGATAGGGATGTCAACGGGGCGGGTTTATCCGGGTACCCGCCCCGCCCAGCCCCTATTGGGAACGGTTTGGGGTCATCCTAATAGGGTTAGGGGCGGGTTTGGGATTTTTTTTGAAAACCCTATAGGGTTTGGGACGGGTTTGGGATGAGGGCTTAAAAACCCGCCCCGTCCCGATTATATATGTTTATGTATTTTTATTATATTTATTTTATAGGTATTATACAATTAAGTTTCTCCTTAATAAAATGAAATTTCAATCATGCCCCTAAAGGGGTTTAATTTATTTTACTCTTAGAAGTAACAATTATCTCTAATGTTCATTGATGTGTTTTGTAATTTATTTAGGTATTGAGAAAATTGAGAAAAGTATAAAGAAAATAGTAAATGAGACAGGACGGTAATGGGATGGGGTCTTTTAATTGAGACGGGAATGGGATTCCAAATCGTGACCCGTCACGGGTTTGAGACGGGATGAGATGGGGTTTTCTTAAATGAGACGGAGTTAGGAAAGGGGTGACCCGTCCCAAACCCGCCCCGTTGACATCCCTACTTGGAGACCTTGGAAGACACATTTAGGACCCTTGGATCATTCCCTAGGTTTTTAATGTGAACCATTGATCAATTTGAGGCCCTTCCTATATGTACATCACTTAGAAGTCAAGTTGAAGGGAGCTAACTTTGCATTGGAGGATTTTTGGAGACTTGAGAGCCACAACCATCCCTAGTTACGAATTTGGAGACCTTAGGAGCTTGAAGAAGTGAGCTAGGAGCAAGGAAGAAGAAGATATAAGGCAAGTTTACTCATCCTATCATGCTTAGAATAGGATTTTACATATTATAGTTGTTTTTTGGTATATTCTGCATATGTAGAGTAATTTCAGCATGCCTAGTTTAATCCCTTTAGTTTCTTGCATGGTTTAGATTAAAAACTCTTCTTATTAATATGTGTTCATGTTTAGGAATGGTAGTTATATTAGTATTGCATGTTTGGATGAGTCTAGGATGCATATAAGTCACTGTTTTAAGTTAGTTTTGCATAGTTTGAGTATTTGCCTTTATTTCGTAATGAGGTAGCATATTTCTTGCTCTAGAAGCATGATAGCTTAAATATAAATATTAAGAACATGTCTTAGGTTGTTTTTATGTGGATGATTCAAGTTTAGAGCATGTGCTAATTCTCCATAGTTGCTGTCCTTAACATAAATGGTGAGATTTTGGGTATTATCACATGTATGTGTTCATAGCTCTACATGGAAATGCATGAAGCCATGATTGATGTTAAGAGTAACTTTAATACACTTATTTTAAGCATGTTTTAAAATAGTTTGCTTTTTTTTAGAGGATCTTGCATAGTCATGTGTAAATAAGCTTAAAGGCACCATCTTTATGTTTTTTTTTTTTTTTTTTTTTAAATATGTTATCACATGCATTATGTTTTTTGAATGTTTGAGTATCTAAGGGTTCGAGGGAGCTTGAAAAGGTATATTCCTTCCCTTGTGAAGTATTTGTGTTGCTTGTGATGTTATATGTTCATGTTTAAGCATAAATGGTGGTTTTTATTACTTTTTATCACATATTGACATTGTAGAAAGCATACATTGTTAGTTAGGTCATTTTGGCATATTTTAGCATTAAGTTAGGGTACATTTAGGTATGTTCAAGCCGCTGTCCAGCGGCTTAAACATCCTTTAATTACCTTAGTTTAATGTAATTTCTAGGCATTTAGGTTAGAAATCAAATCTATGATAATCTAGAAATGATTAGGGTCATTTTTGCATCATTATTAAAGTATTTTGCATATTAGAATTTTGTTTGCATTTGAATTCATTGTTTCTAGAGTATCATAGGTTTATCTAGAGTTTAGAGACAAGTAGGAAAGGTGTTTTAGTGACATGTAGATTAGAAGAGGTGTCCTACCTCCCTAGAACTCTCTTAAGGCAAAGGATAATCCTCAAAAAGTCAATTTTTTTGGTTTAATTAGAGTTTTAGTCTAGAAGAGACTTTCTTGAAAGGTATTCGGATAAGAAAAGAGTTGTGTTTTGAAAAGAATTGTTTTGAGAAAGAATTGTGTTTGAATAAAAGGTCTCTTCAGATTAGAATTCTAAGTAGATCTTAAAATATAATTGAATGTAGTTTTCTATCTTAGGATGAGTCCTAAGTATTCGAACTACGTTGGACATTAATCTCTATCAGGAAACTGGTAAAGTATGTAGGCAGTCAATAGGGCACAAGTTCACCTTTATATTGACTGTGGGTCTCCTAAGGTCTTTAGGATTGTGTTTTTCTTATTATTTAGTATTATTATATATATTATTATTTGTATTTTGTGGTTGATTAGATAATTAGACCTGACATGATAAAATTTTGAAAAAGCCCAAAAGTGATTAGGAGACCTTTAATTAGGGTGAGGTGGGTGCCTACAAGAAGTTTTTTGGAACCTTTCCACTTCATAACCTAGCCCCCGAATCCTACTTTGGTTCGAAGACTGCTTTTCCTTAAAAAAATGGAGTCATTGTTTTATTGAAAATAAAACTCTTTTTTATGGTTTCCTTGTTCTTTAAAAATAAGGTGGCGACTCCCAGTTTTTCTCAAACTCTTTCCTTTTTTCAAAACCCAATCTAAGTGGACTCCCACAATAGAGAATGATGATCAGGATAGGATGATCTTGAGTGGATAATAGAGAAGGATAATAGAGAATGATACTGAATTAACTACAATCCACAGTGATAGAGAATCCAATTCTAACGCAATAACAAAAGAGATGGAGCTATGTGGGTGCGCGATGTGGCGAGTTCACACACGTCTTCATCCAAATTTGGCTAGTTGACTTTATAATGAGATTAAACAACTATATATAAAACCATAGTATGTGGCATTTTGTCAGGTCACCTAAACAACAAGATTATGTCTAAGTGAAGAATATTTTAAATTAACTAGCATATTAATGGTTGTTAACGGTACTCATTTTCCCAAATTGCATGTTTTCATTATCAAGCATATTTCAATTCGAACGGGGCTTCGGGCCGTTCGAATAGTAGACTGGGATTTGAACTATAAAGGCTAGTCCGTTCAAACGGTCTCTATGAAAACACATATTTTTATTGTGAGTATTTTAAATACTTCTATGTTTTATATGGTGACTTGGAAATGATTTCATTGTTCTTTATTGAAAAAAAATTCAAAATACCATTTATGTCCCCATTTCATAAACACCCCTCCCCTTCCCTTTCTTTTTCATTTTCATGTAAGTGAGGGAGAGGAGAGCCGAGAAAGAGAGAGAGAAAGAGTGTTGACGCTGAAGGTCACTGGAGCTGTGTCATTGTCGGAAAAAGGTAAGGGTTTAATTTTAGTTGATTTCTTCTTTTTCCTCTTCTTTTCTTATTTTCATTTTTTTTATGGGTTGTTTGGGTTGTGAGATTTGTGAGGGTTTGGTGTATGGGAATGTGTTGGGAAGTTTCATTGTATTGATTATATGAAGATTTGAGGTTTGGTTGGGGTGGATTGGTATGGTTTTGTGAAGTTTATGTAAAATGGATTTATTTGGGTTTTATGCCAAAAACTTTGTGGATCTCAAGATCGGACCGTTAAATCTTTGATTTTTGGTTGGGTTTAGTGTTCTTGAGGTTAGATTGATGTGAATCTATGGTTGGATAGTGTGGTTTTGGATTTGAATGAAGTTTGGTATACGTGGGATGCTTGAGAAGCTCGGATCTGCTATATCTGGGTTTTCTGTTAGTTTCTCTATCGATAGAGAAGTTGGGGGATGCATTTTATTTTTGGTCAGATACGTTTCGCTATCGATAGAACTTGTTTCTATCGACAGAGGGACCTCTATCGATAGACAGTCTATCGATAGAGGGAGGCTTCTATGCCTCTCTTTCTTTTTTCTGTTTCTTTTGTTTCCTTGTTATACTTTAAGGGTTTAGAGAGCCGTTAAGGGATTTTGGCTATAGTTAATACCCTGAAGGGTGGGGGTTGCTTCGGTAAAGTGTGGGTTGTCTAGGACAAGATCTTGATATGTTTTGTTTGCCTTTTCTTTTAGATCTTGATAGTCTTGAAAACTATCTCGTCGACTTCTTTCCACTTGCATTTGGGTGCAATGAGCATTGCATTTAGGAGGCTCGTGGAGCCACAAGGGTTAGAAAGATTATTGTATTGAGACAGGATAAGTAACCTTTTACTGTTAATGATGATATGCATGTTTTACAACTATTATGAGAACAATATATGTGAATCCTAAACACCTTTTGAATAACATGAATTATAAATACTTTGTGAATCCTGTTATTTATTGAAGTCTCAAATAGATAAATATTATATACCTATTTATGAACTGTGGAAATTGTGTGGTACGAATTATAAATGCTTTGTGAATCCTGTTATTTATTGAACTCTCAAATAGATAAATATTATATACCTATTTATGAACTGTGGAAATTGTGTGGCATGATTATAAAACTGTATCAAAAGGTTTCTCGTGGAAATGCTTTATGAATGACGTACTATTTATAAATGAGGGAATTAGGCATTTTCTATTGTCAGTTCTATGAACAAGGTTGATGGCCATATTACTTAATTGTTTTACGAAATGATTTATCATTAATATTTTGTATATGCCCTACTTTCTAAATGGTTTTTATGAATAAAGGAAGCGGTTAGCTTTACACTTAAGCCATTCCCTACTCTTTTGGAATGGACAATGATTTAGGAAACCTGTTTTATATAACTAGGAGGCGAGGCTCTGGAAATTTTTGGTTTTAAAGTGAAATTTTTTTGTTTTAAAGTGGTTTATGGATTGCTTGATTATGGATACAATGCACGATAGAGGTGTAGGTGTGAGTTCACTCCCTAACCTCCTTACGATGGATCTTGGTTACTATTCTAATACCATGCGAAGATGCAGGTGGCAGGTGTAAGTACTCTCCTGGCCTCATCCCGGTGCACATGGCATGATGGATAGTTATTATATCTCTTAGGACATACATGTATTTATATCTATGTGTGTAGATCGAATTATATGATTGAGGGTTGGGCCCATGGCCCTAATTGATTATGATATGGGTGCGGATGTGACTACGGTCTCCAACCTGGTTTAGTAGTTACCTGGTGCTTGATCTCAAAAGTGATGCTCAATAATCCCAAGCTTAGGATTCAAATATCGTCAGTCATTGTAATACATGGGAGTCCTCATGGTCATTTCCACAGGAATTAGGAGGTTGTAGGGTGAATTCTAAGGTGTTGAGAGCCAAAAAATGCAAACAAAGTGTAAAATCAATGGTTGTTGTAGTTAAGAGTGAAAAAACCTAACTAAACTAAAGCTAAAAACAAAGAAATGTAAATGGTTGGATTCTTAGGTTTCATTCCATCCACAACCAAGGAACATGAATTTCTCATAATGATTTCTCTTCTAGGATCCGTTGAAGAGTGGTCTTTGATGGGGGATTTAGCAATAAAAGCATAATGGTGTTAATGGAAATAAACATTCTCTTGAACATTTCATCAAACACTTGGAATACATATAAATATCAAGCACTACATGTACCAAGCATAGCATGTTTACAAGTAGTAAAAAAGATACAAAACTAAGAGGGTTCAATTGTGAAAGTATTTATAACCTTTCAAACACAAAACACAATAAAAATGGGATTGAATAATGAAAAATACTCATTGAGGCATTTTAGCAAACACTTGGAGTGCATATGGTTCAAGCACCATTTGTGCCCATCTAAAGCTTGTCTACCAATGGTCAAGAGATACAAAACCAAGTGGGTTCATAAGATAAAGAGCATTTAACATCATTCAACAAACATTCAAGGCATAAAAATGGAGAAAATCATATTTCCTTAGTTGTAGAATGAAAATCCACCATTGATTCCAACCTTGGAGGCTTAGAACTCCATTAAAGTAGGTAAACAAGAAATAAATGCAAGAACAAAGCACATAAATGCAAGAGAAGTGAAATAAATGCTAGTAGATTACTTGTAAAATGAAAATACAAAGTTTGACAACCAAATGGAAGATTAAACAACCTAAACTAAAACTTACAAGTGAAATTAAACAAAGGAAATGAAAAAATTCTACTCTAACTAAGCTAATCCTAACCTAAAAATGAAGAACAAAAAGAAAACAAAACCTAAACTAAGAGAACTAGAGAAAAACTAAGTGGAGAGAGGTTCTCTCATCTAAAAATGGTGTATAAATACCCCCTCCCTTAGGGTTACAAGAATGAGAGTGAAAGGACATGAATGCCCCTTAATAAAATGATGAATTACAAGTAAAAAGTGGAAATGTCGGGCTCTATTACCGGTAATTTAATTCTATTACCAGTAATTTTCTCTACTGCACTTGAAAATTGGTCCAAAATGCCTAAAAACTGCTCTGATTTCAAAAGCTCATATCTTTCTCATTCGAAGTCGGATTTGGATAATCTTTATATGCTCGCAGAGCTTGAGAAGTCTTCTTTCCAACCATGGTGGTCTCATGGTTTGATTTAATCTAGAGAGAAATAATTTTTCAAAATACCCAGATCGGTCAAATTTTGTACTTTTTGACTTTATTTTGCCCATATCTCTCAAACCATTTGGCATTTAGCTTTGAAATTTGATATGTGGCCTCTAGACACACTTAGAAGTATATCACATAAGTCTCATGACATTTGAAGACTTCCAAGGCTTGACTCCAAGCTCCAAATTTGCATGCAAAAAGCATCAATGTTATCGCACTTTTCCTACAAGGCATGGAAAAGCAGGAAAACATAAAAATTATTTATTTATAAATATAAATGGCTCAAGAGTGCACACAATGGTAGGAATAATGCATGAGAAATTTGCAATATTGTGTGAATAATGCATGAGAAATATGCAAATATATGACGCAATCACCCGGTTGAGCTAAAGGTTTGTTAGCCTGAATCAATAACCCTATAATATAATTTGATCCAAGTCGTGGATATGCTAGGGACCTAGCGAAGTGACGCATATGCCATGCAGGCTGATTCCATACCGATGGGTATACTTTGGACCTGCGAGGTGACATATATTTCTATACTATGGATGACGATGTGATTTGGCTACTGCCACATGTGATAGTACATTCCACATGCGAAACATATGCCTTGTATCATATACCGGTGGATTTGGTTTTTCATTGAAAGCCCACACATCTTTCAAATGATTGTTTATAAAGTTGTTTTGTAAAAACCTTTGAAACGTTTGATTTATTGAGCTTTATTTAAATATTCTATGTATCCCTATGTTATTATTAATTCGTAGAGGTTACATTAATCCTACTGAGCAATTCGAGGCTCATCCCTACTTTTTACGTAGCAGATTGCAGGTTGACTTGGGGTTGCATGCTTGGCTTGGCACAATCCTCTGTCCAAGGGTTGTTAGATAGCTTTATGGTAGTTCCTGCATTAGTATTCACATATTTATGAGATATGTATTAAATTTATTTGAATTTTGGGATTAGATACTATTTGTTGCACAGCCTACTTGTCAGGGATGTTGGCACTAATATGTTTTTGATTTATTAATTATGTATGAGATGTTTGGGACATAATGTATGCTTATAGCATTTCATATTGTTATATATGCTTCTTGTATCTCGTGAGAAAATATGAATGAGCAGGACATGTTGTACCTCCATTTTGACACATGTCGACCTATCTGGAAGGGTCAGTACGGATGTCAAGTTGGGGTGTTACGGTCTCTCAGGTCATTTAAACGGTGCATGCAGAAAAAGCTTGTAACGGCTAGTTTCTACTTTCCAATGGTTATATTTGTTTCCAAGTCTATATATACTTATTCTTTGGATCTTGAATGGGTTAATGATTGGACAAACATACTCAAACTTAGTAAACATCACCTTTGTGTGAATCAAGCCTTAAATCAACTCTCCCTCTTGAGCCAACAATTTTAATCTTTGTGAGATCTTAGTGTGAGCTTCACTTGTACTCATTTACTCTTTGAGGAGTTTCTCTTGTACTCAAAATCTATATTTATTTATCTTGGTTGTAAAAGGGTTGGGCTATAACCTTTGTTGTGAGAAGGAGTTGGGATTGCTCCTTAGGGAAAATGTTTAATTTGTGATTACCTTAAAGAAAGATCATTGTAAGGTTTAATCTCTACCAGTCAAAGAGATTGTGTTTTGCTATCTTTACCGAAAGAAGGATAGTGAAGAGGTTTTGATCTTGAGCCTCGAAAAATATTGTGTTTTTCTATCTTGACCCGAAAGAATGATAGTGTTGTAAATATTTCACCTTGAAGAGAGATCAATAGTGGATTGGAATCCTCAAGCAGAGCTCTTGAGGCGTGGACATAGGCTTGGTGTCGAACCATGTTAACATTGCTTGTTTGCTCTCTCTATCTCTTCATCTCTTTATAGGTTATTGAGATTATTGTTGTATTCTTTTGTTTATTGCTTATATATATGCTAAAAATTGTCTTAGACACTATTCACCCCCTCTAGTGGGTCTAGTTGTATATATATATGCTAAAAATTACCTCAGACACTATTCGCCCCCTCTAGTTGGTCTAGTTGGGATTTCAAATTATTGAATTGTAACCGTTCTTCAATTGTCAAAAAATTAATATTGTAATGTCTATAAAATTAAATGTAGGAGAGTTACAAATAAAAATTGATAACATCCTTGTATAACTCCTTCTACCATTTACAATCATTCACTTCAAATTTAAAGTAATCAAATAAATAGAAATTAATTTACACAATTACTTTATATGTGGGTTATAAAATTTTCAAAAAATTCATAAAACTCCCACATTAAATTACATATCATTATTTAATTTCAATAATAAACACTCTTAAATATATTTAAAACCATCCCATACTACCAAAATCGATTTCGGCCCCATAATCATCCAATAAATGTGAGATGTCAAATGTAATTTCCAAATCATATGCATGGAAGGAAAATTTGTCTTTCTTTTAAACATGTCTCAAGAAATTAAAATTAACTGTACAACAATTTTTTTTTTTTTTAATTATCGTAGCATGTACATAATTAAACATGTCTCAAAAGACATAGTGGCACGTATAGCCAATTGATCACAGCGTCAAAACTCGACAACTAGGCTTATGAATAGTTCAAGCTAGAATGTAGCATGTAATAACATAAAAGTGAATCCTCATGAAACTTATCCAACAGAAAGATCCAAAAATTTTGACTAATTAATATGAGAGAAAATCAAAGAATTTTTTTTTTTAATCTCAAGAGCATGTTGTAATTATAATTTATAAATAAGACACAACATAACAACTAATATTAAATTTAAATAGAACTTTGATGAAATTAATATAAAAATTTTAATCATTATAACTGACCCAACCTCACTGGCAATCTAAGACTCAATCTTGTTTGTTCATACCAAAGTTAATATAAAGTAATTGGTTGTTTAGTGTCACGGCACTACACCCGAGCCATGTGAAACTCTTAAAGGCTTTAGTGGTCTAATATATGTTTAATATGTGACCATAGAATAATATATACCAATTAGATCCGTTATCTATAAATCATTAAATTAGCATTCTCAACATTTTGCTTGAATCCATGCTATTGCCACGATAAAATAAGAAATACAAGCTAACCCCTACCCATATTCTTGAGAGAACCGAAGTTCTTAAGATCATAAGATCCTAAAGCAAAAGATCCTAGCGCAAAAGATTGTACAATTATAATTTGATTCCCACAACACCACTATACCAAATTTAACTGAGAACATATTTGTCACTTTTAAAACAACAAGGGGTTAGAGATTAGATTGGTGATGTTTTCAAAGTTGAACTTGCAGAAGAAGGTTTTGGAAGGGTGGGTTATTTCTAGTCTCTGTATTTGCTTTGTGATTTGTTATGGGGAGGGTTTGTAGTTAGGGGTGAAAACAGAGATGAATCGATTTTGATTCTATGGTTTGATTTCATTTTTTTGATCTTCTTTGAAGTTTGTTTTGCAGAGAAGGAGGTGCCAACTTCAATATTAGAGCTTCCACTTGGTTTGGTTGTGGAAGCATTATGTCTTGCACAAGCCCAGATCATTGGTAGTAAAAATGATATAGAGTAGAAAATTTTCAATTCTCACTAATTCACCAATCAAGCAAAATGAAAATTTCCTTGAGCAATACAACTGAGAGCTTGAACTAAGAAACTCTTAAACAAGCAAAACTAAAATCAGCTAAATTAAAAAGAAAAGCTAAAAGAAATAGAAAGAAATTAGTCACACTTAGCTCACTAACTTGCAAATCCTTCAACCATCACAATGAAACTGTTCCCAGTCTGCAAAGAGCATCAAGATTAGTTCAAATGAATAAATATATATAGATATATAACCAAGGATCATACTCCATTTTTCATAGCATTCATTTCTCAATCTAGTTCATGCCAAGCCAAAACATTGACAAGTAAATCCTCATCTCTAATTGCTCAGCCAAGCTCCATTTTGTTTTAGCTAAACAATTGAAAAATTCAGATATTTGAATCAAGCAAGACTCAAAATTCAAAATTACACTATTACCCAAAAAAATTACCAGCAGGTATAGAAAAAAAAATGAAGAGGGATTGGACATCTCAAGCAGTATAGATGCTACATAAAAAAACCCATAAAATCTATAAACAAGGAAATTTATTGGCTATGAACAGGAATGATAAATAAGTAAGTACCTGAGCAGAGCAAATCTCAAGGTTGATCCTTGCAAGTCTTAGAAAATAACAAACAGGTATTCACCCAATTTAATATAAATGCATCTATAAATAGCATAACATTATAAAAATACCACAGCTAAGACCTGAGCCAAAGAAATGAATCAAACACCCATTACAGGAAAAAATCACAGAGGATCCCTTAACCAAATAGCTAGCC
>JAESVK010064220.1:0-10376 GCA_017140935.1 Hamamelis virginiana
GGGGGCTTACTTATCACAGGGGGTGGGCTAATAGCTTGAGGGTGTGTCAACATCCGCTTCCTTTCATAAAATGGTAAAAAATCACAAATGGTTGGGGTGGGCTAATAGTTGGGAGGGATTGCAATAACAAGGCCCATTTCTTATTCTATTGGATCCAGTTTGCTTGAATTTTCTTTGGATTGTGGTTTCACTCTTAAGGAATACTATTATCCGCCCATCATTTTTGTCACCTAAGGATGGCAAATCAAAATACCAGTGTTATTAAACCCGGACTGGACCGGCAGGTTCAACCGGTTGGACCGGGAACCGGTCCCCTCTCCGGCTGGTTCAATCCACAAAAACCCGTTTTTCAAATAATTCGTTCAACCCGGCGGTTCAACCGATCAACCCGGTTTTTTTTTTTTTTTTAAATAATTTTTAAATTTTTTTTTAAGGTGCTAAAATGACTAAAATAGTCTCAATATTTGTAATGACTGCACATAAATTCAAATATATGAATTGATTGTACAAACATTTAAAAAAAAATTATATTTTGAATCATTTATAACTTTTATTCTAATAAATAAATAAATAAATAAATAAATAATATATTTATGACGTCACGGTTCAACCCGACGGTTCAACCGGTTGACCGTTAACCCGGTAACTTTTCCGGTTCGATGAACGGTCCGGTTTTTAAAACACTGCAAAATACAAGTATTCATCAAGATATAAGTATTTGTGTACATGTGCCTACCCAAATATGATTTGTTTATTATTCGTGTCAATTTTTCAAATATGAATACGACTTAATATAATAATCGGATCGGATCGCGTTGAATCGTATTTTGGTTTATTGGTATATGATTCAAGTAAAGTTGAACAATTTATTATGACCCTTTTATTAAATGGGTTAGGAGAGTTCACATTATTTTGATATGTACGTAAATAATGTCAATTCAAACCCACTAACTTTGTGTTGGATTCGAAACAATGTATTATCCCTATTGTCATCTGACATCATCATTATTTATAATCATTATACGCATATCCCCATTACTATTTTAATCAAATAATTTTCTTCATTGTTAAATCCCTACCACTTTTATTTTAGATTTTCTTTATAAATTTTGAACACCACATTCAAATAATTTATAAAATATTAAACCCATCTAGTGGCTTGTAATAAAAGATTTTAAAATGATTTTTAGTGGCATATGAGTTGTTATTAGTGGTCATGATTTGTGCCAGAGGCCCAAATATGCAATTAAAGCCATTATTACCATGTGTATTTTCAATTTTTTATGCCCTAATGCCCAATGCCCAAGTGACTAGAGTAGCACTAAAAAAGTCTATACAGCAAATCATGAACTTTAGAGTACAAAATTTGACTTAAATGCTAGAAAAATTCCGAGCTCCAACTTCATGAAACGAATCTTAATTGCCGTGATCAAGTTTAAGTTCTATTTTATCGATAGATTTTAAAAATGGAAGGCAAGAAGAGGGATATTTACTTGTGCATACCAAAATAATATGTCATATTATTAATTTATTTTTTTTGGTTTTAATAAGCTGATTTCATATATTATATCATTATATGTATATGGAGAGGTACCCCTTACCATTATTTATACCATCCATTTTTAAAATATCAGTGTGGATTGAATATTTGAGAAAATCGATCGTCAGATTATACTCTTTTTATGCAAGTCATACATGCCAAAAATCATATTCATCCAATGGTCGGATTTTTAAAAAATTTCACTGTAAAAAGCTGAGATGTTTCTAATTATAATAAATTTTCACAGTGACATTTTTCAAAAGCCAACTGTTGGGTCGCCGTGATTTTTGGTATACATGATATACATAAAGAAAATTAACTAATTCAATTGTCATTTTCTCAAAATATTTGATCCAGATTAGTGTTTTGAAATGGATGATAGAAATAATGGTAAGAAGAATGTGACTCATATATATTTAAACGGCATTTTACGTCAATAATCCTAAGTTTTCAAAATATTACATAGACCAACCTGATCCAAAGATAATTACGTAAATATTTTTTTTGGACCAAAATATCCTTATGTAGACAAAATAATAATCATTTTACCAAGTAAATGGTCAAAAGTCAAAATTTTATTCGAAAAGTTTTTTTAACAGTCCCCAATATTGTAATGAATCCCCAATTTAACATATAATCCCCAATCCCTAGAAATGAACGGAATTCTCAATTTAACAAAGGATCTCCAATTCCCAAATTAACACAGAATCTTTAATTTTATTAAGAATCATCAACTCCAAACCCATCATTACCGAAGTACAAGAAATGACGGGCTTTAAATATTGATTTGACGTTTTAGAGATTGGGGATTATGTGTAAACCTAAGGATTTTGTGTTTTGTGAATTCTATATTAAATTGAGGATTCTGTACAAAATTGGGGATTCTGTGTAAAATTGGAAATTGCGGATTATGTGCAGAATTAAAAGTCAAAGTTAAATTTTGACCATTTGAAGGATATTTTGGTCCAAAAAAACAGTGATAGGTTTATCTTTGTAATTTTCTTTGGATCAAGTTCATTCACATAATATTTTGAAATAAAATGTCATATCTATTACCATAATATATGCCAAGCCCTCCCTTAATAAGCTTAGTTGGCAAGTTCTCAATTTTTTTCTTTTTTTCTTTTTTATTATTAATGATTCAAACTCTCTCTTCATTAAAAGCTCCAGCGAGCCTCCAGGTACTCTTAAAGAGCGCATGCATCTCAAGTTTTTCTTTTATCCACTTTTTATCTTCTTTTTTTTTTTTAATTCTTGCACCCATTTCAAATTCAAATTTCAAATATTTATTTAAAAAACAGTAAAACTCTCTCTCACATACTTATCTATGTGGCTAGTTCAAATACTGGCAAAAAAGGTTCTTTTAATGTTATTTAGTTTTAAAAAATAACAATAATTTATAGTAACAAAAATATATATTTTTGCATTACTTTTTGTATAGAATTTGACAACATTAGAAAAAATATTTTATTCAATAATGTTAAAATTAAAATTGATCAAAATTTTTGCTAAATATTTATATTTTTTAATGTTCCATTATTATTTTCACACCCGGGCATTGCCTGAGGTTTAAAAAATATTTTATTAAATAATGTTTAAATTAAAATTGATCAAATTTTTTGTTATTTTTTTACTAGTTTCTTAATGTTTCACTATTATTTTCATACCTGAGCATTGCCGGATTTATACTAGTCTTACTATTATATAAAGAGCAGTACGTTGATGTAACGGTCCTAGAATTTATTTTCTCCTTCATTATCTTCTTTCCTTGATTCTCTCCCTTCCTTCATTTTTATTGGTTTTGGTCCTACTTTAAAATGATATGCAATTAATTAAATGAAATTTAAACTTTCAATGTTCTTTATTGAAATGGGTCCCAATTAAGTTTCATTTCTCTTTCCATAATTAATTTTTTAGTAATGTTATTTCACCACTTTTTTCCAATCACCTCACATGAACCAATGGTCTTTATGATCTTTTAAAAAATAAAAATATTACTATTGATGTTATCTACACATCAAATGCCAACTAATAAGGTGGGTGAAGTAACATGATCCTTATTTATTTATTTTTTATTTATTTATTGTGGATCTTATCTACTTCTCCCTCTCTCTCTTTTTAATTATATTTTATTTTTATTTAAAAAATTAATTTCATTTTACTTTTTTCTTTTTTTTGTAGTATTTTAAAATTTTTAGTTTTTGAATAATACATCTAAATTAATTTTCTCCAATCTTATTAACAGTTTTAATCATTCTTATTTATTAAAATATATATTCTAACTCTGTACATAAATATAATTAAAATCAAACTATCAAAATCATCTGATCAAAATACTTATTTTATATTATTATAACCTATTAGATATGGTGGGGCCAAAACTGAACCCAATTAGTTATTCAGAAAGCAGATATAGAGGGTCCAAGACTTGTGGATGCCAATTCAACCTCCTGTTAAGTTGCCCACCAGGCAAAACAAGATAAGCAAATAAGGAATCGAATCACCCAGGGGTTTGGTCCAGTGGTAAACTGGCTAAGGCCTGCAAGTTGGGCGAATGTGAGCTGGATACTAGCTGAGGTCCAGCGTTCGATCATCCCCTTGTGAAAAACAACCCCTAGGGAGAGCTATACCAATTCAGTTCCCGACTCGGAGTGGTTGCACACTTTGCCACCATTTTGTTTACCCAAAAAAAAAAAAAAATAGAATAGAATCACTGTTTGATTAATTTATTATTGGATAGCACTATTATTGCTCTTGTTGCTTTTGTTGGCTTTGACCCAAAATGGTCAAATGGGTTGGTATGGTGATAAGAGGAATTGAGTTGCTGGCAAAGCTTTTAAAAGCTTTGAAGCTAGGGAACAAATTAATCTGGTTTGGTTTGTCCCATTATTTTCATTTTGAATTTTTGGTTTGGGAATGAAAATAAGAATGGAAATTGTAATGCTCATTGAGATGTTTGGTGTTACCATTTTAACTGTATTAGATCTAAGATTCAATGCATTCCATCGGTCTCGAGGCTTTTGATTTAGAAAAATACTAAACAACCAGAAACTTTAACCCGAAATTAAAAACCAGAATGATGTGTCATGCTTTGAGTGGTATGTGAAAAATATAAAATTTATTTGAGAGAATGATTAGACCACTCAAAACATGACACATCATTCTGGTTTTTAATTTCGGGTTAAAGTTTCTGGTTGTATAGCATTTTTGTTTGATTTATAGATTTGGATTCATATCATTTGGTTTGAATATAATGGAATTACTATATATAATTATTTGAGAAACGGAGGACACATCACCAATTATCCATTTTTATTTCTAGTGTCACAAAAATTTTCCTTGAACTTTGGAGAAAACTGTTACAAATTTATAATCAAAAGCATTATTTATAATTCAATTTTCATAGTTGAGGAGATTATCGATCTGTTTAGTTTTTAAAATTTAGAAGAGTACGTTGTGTGAAAGTGTACTATAATTTGGAGTAGTTAATCATTAGGTTTTGAAGTTCGAGGAAGAATTTTTGCATGTCATACTGACCTGTAATTTAAGGAATGAATGATCTATTAGTTTCACGTCATGTGTTCTCTCTTTTAAAAAGAGAGATTTTGATTCAAGCACATAAAACACGATCGATACTCATTAATTTGTTTTATTGACCGAACATTTTAATATTCATTCTCATTGCTTTTGGGTTGTGTTCCATTACTCCATCTCATGGAACATTCTCTACCTGGAAGGATTTTATCCTCACTACGTACTTCGACCTTCAAAGTTTCCTATTTCCAAACCTTACCAGTGTCCCATTAATACTCCCCATATGTATAAAGTATGAGATTATATATACTGATTCCACGCATTCTTCCACCCAACTAACCCAATTGTAGGCTCCAATCCATTATTCGCTCAAACAATTACAGTCGCTGTATTGTCAACAGGAGTGCTTACACATCCGTACGCACTTCAGGTGTTTGACAAATGGCCACCTGGTTATGCGTTAAGGGTAGTCCACTTGGCCTTTATTTCGTCTAATGGGGGCATAAAGCCATGATGGATAAAGTAGTATTTTCAAGCCACTAGGGTAATGAGGGTGTAAGGGGAAAATGGTTAGAATTATGCTAGGTTAATGGGTCGAATCTCCTCTAATATAACCCGAAAAAAATATAGAGTAGCAATTTCCCTACTGTGGGACAACGTCGTAGGGCCTCAAGGCGGGAGAGTAAGATCCCGTTTGTATTATTATTATTATTATTATTATTATTTTTAAAAAAAATGACTTTTTGAATTTAAAATGGAGTGATAATCGTTTTCTTCTAAATGATTTGAGAATAATAACATGGTTGTTTAAATTTTTATCTATTCTAGAAATAATTGTGGTATAATTAAGTTAGAAGAAAGCTCAAACTTTTGTCACAATCATGAAAATTTTAATATAATGAAGATATAATTTGAATATAACTCTAAATAAATATGTGAACAGATAATTCCATTTGTCCTCCCTAGCCTCTTTATCCTCCCTAGTGCATCAACATTATAGATGAGGCTCCACTGCATAGCCAGTGCATCAACATTATAGATGAGGAGATGAGGCTCCACTGCATAGCCAGTGCATCAACATTATAGATGAGGCTCCACTGCAGGCTAGGCTTGTCTGTTTATGGGATCACTAATGGTACCTATATAAAGTGGATATATAAGATGAATGCATGTATAGAAAGATCAATGAGATGTCACTTATCCCTGTCTTTACTATGTGCTTAATGATGGAAGTCTTAGGTGGAAGCAGACAGTATTTGTGGAATCATTTCTAGGATTGCTTGAAACAATGTCATCCTTGTCAAAAAGAAGAAGAAGAAGAAGAAAAACAATGCCATGCAGTTCTATACGATCATTTGTGCTGATGGCCCTTTGTAGGGGTGATAGGATTGATGGCAAAATTTTTATATCCAAATTTAAAAGTGGTTGTGGCAAAAGCTAGGAGACTCCAACTTTTGCCACAATAACTTCTGATAAAAAAGTTTGATAAGCGAAGACATGTTTCGAACATTACTTTAAAGAGATATGTGAATAAATAGTTCTCCAAAAGTTATCCTATCCCTGACGAAGAAAAGTCTATCCTTCATTTTTTTTTCCTTTCAATTTTCCATCCTCCTTGCCAAACATAAAAGTTTTCAAAAGGAAAACACTTAAGATGATTATGTGAAGGAAATGTTCAATGTTTCTAATTTTTGTATCCCTAAATATGTTGTTAATTATGACATGACCAATGATCAAACTTTTATTTTTTGTCTTTTATTATACCCTATCTCGATAAAAAAATAAAAAATAAAATATTTGAATTGATCATAAGAGAAACAGCATATAGCAATATTACTCATGGGAGTTACATGCAGCATCCATTCTGTACCCAAAACAATCCCCCTTGATCGATGTGATTTGGGTGCCTTTCAATCTATCTCCAGAGCAAGAAGAGGTAGGTTTAAAAGAGCAATTTTATGGATCCTCTATTTTATAGGGACATGAGAGAATGGTAATGCTGTACTATACACACAGGATCCTTGACTTTTTTCAATTCTCAAATTCCCTCTCCAACGTCAAATGAAAAAAACAACAGAAAATCTCCCTCTATCTCAATGGACAAAAACTAAAGGACAAATATGCATCAGAAACACAAATATAAGAAGTAACATAATGAGTATGAAAGCATAACTAAATTTAAATATAGTAGCAAATAGTATTTATTGCATGAAAGATTTTTCAATGAAAATTGTTTACAACACCATGCGGATGAATAACTCCACTCTTTAATTTACAACAAGACATGGCATCGTATTAAAATTTCACATTATAATATCGTATCAATTCATGAATGAAAGAGCAAGTCCAAATACAAAATTTATGAATAACTTTTACTAAGTAGAAAAATGTTAAGGGCCTATTTGGGAACTTTGAAAATTGGGTCTGGCCAGTTTTGATCTTTTTCTGTTATATAATTTTTATGTAAACCAGCTTACAGTTGGTTTGAAAAAAACTGTGTTAATATACACTTTATTTTCTGGACATGATTGAACTAATCTTAGGATAGGATTGAACTAATCTACAGAAAAAATTCACTTACCAAACAGTACTAAATAAAAACCAGACAGGCTTATCCTCAGTTGGCCAAATTCTTAAATTTGCCAAACATCATCTTAAGTGTTCTGAATAAGTTGTCCCATGAGAGAATTCCAAATAATGTAGGAGATGATGTAATTTTTTTCTTTTTAATAAATTATCTATTAATAATAAATAAAGGAATACGATTCATTTAGAATATTTTTTGAAATAATTTTTTAGAATATATAATATTACTGAAACAAATAATTTCGCCTTTATTCCGAGATTTGTGAAGCCAAAAAATTTAGACCAAAGGATGGAAACCGGCCACCAAAATGGTGGTCCTACCGTCCTACTAACTTAGATTATTCCCAAGAAAAAAAATAATAATAATGGCTGGAATCCCAGAGCATTACTCTATCAAACACCTGTTACATGTATGTGGGAGTAATATAACAGAGTTGTGTCATGTATGTGGGACCGATGTGTTTCTCCCTCTGTTACAAAGCCCCCTCGTACTAAACTTATATATGACATGACGGGCTTCTCCACATCAAACACCTGGCGTGCTCTGCAAAATTCTCTCTCTCTCCTCTCTCCCTCACATCGGCGACAATGGACTGCAGCGGGCGAGAGGTATGGCGCATGCGCTTAGCCTCGGCGTTTCGCACGGCTCTAGCGTGCGCCATAGTAGGCGTTGCCACCCTCTTCGGACCAGCTAGTCTCCAGCGCCAATTAACATTCCCTGCTTTCTCTTACGTAACAACAATACTAATTGTCTCGGATGCTACACTTGGTGACACTTTAAAAGGCTGTTTGCATTTCATATTAGCTACAATTCAAGTGGTGCCTGTGGCAATATTTGCGTTTCGAGTTATTGGGACAGCCCATTTCACCACCAGTATGGCGGCGGCGGCGGTGGCGCTGTGCTCGTTTGTGGTGGCCTTGCCTGAGTCGACTCACTTGATGTCAAAAAGGATTGCGTTTGGACAGATTGTTATTGTGTATGTGGGTGCTGTGATTCATGGTGACAGTACTGGCACTGTCATGCATCCTCTACATGTGGCTTCGAGTACGGGCCTTGGCGCCTTGGCTGCTGTCGTTGCTTTGCTGTTTCCCTACCCTCGCCTAGCTTACTGTGAGGTAATTTTTACATGCATACTTGCCTCTTGCATTTTCTTCTAAGCTCCGATCCCCTTAGTGTTATTATTATTATTATTATTATTATTATTATTATTTAAATATTTGGTATACTTGAATTCACGTCATCTGTCGATAATTTATTGGCCTAGTGACTTGTATTGTATTCTTTATTTTTTAGGGAGAGTTCTGAAGTTTGAGCTGAGTATGTAATATCTATGTGATTTGGTAGGGATGGGTTAGTGGATTCTATAGTTGAATCTAGAATCTCTTAAGTCCTCCCTACCAAATGGGCTTATGGGCAACACAACAGGAGGTGGTGCTTTCCTTTTTCTTAAGTCCTCCCCACCCTAATGAAGACGGGATTGGGACGTACCCACGTCTAGATCTATACAACCCCTAAGAGACTTTATGAGTTTGGCTACACCCTCTTGCTTGGGTTTTTTGGTGCTTCAGTTTGTTTAGGTATCTAAAATTGTGACACTTATTCTAAAGTAAAAGATGAATCATCTTAGTTTATATTCAAGCATGCAAACTCAAGCACCAGAAAGCCGATCAAAAATTCAGTCTCTCTAAAGTTTGGGTGAAGAAAAACCCTCATGTTGTCGGTCCTATAATGGCTCAAGTTCCACAAATATTGATTGACAAAGATAATTAAATTGAGTTTGACAAGAAATAATTCATTGCAAGATTGACCATTAAATTCTCATTATGATGGTATCTTAAAATGTTTTGGTCACTTCTTTGATAGGTCCAATTTAATTTATTAATCAAGTCTGGAGAAAATATTTAATTTAATTTGATGATTATAGTCATAGATTTGACTACCATTTAATGGTAGGTGCTAATCCCTTTTCAATGGTAAGAAACAATATTTACTGGTTCCTATTTTTATTTGTTATGTTATTAGTCAATTGAGTGCAATGAAGAAGGATTCACTGGAGAGGATGTTGGGCGGCTTTCACAATTAAAATATAATATAGGCATTAAATGAAACATTAGATGGCAGTGATCGAAAAATACAAATACTACAAGTTAGCCATGATATCCCTCACTGCAATACCCAAAAAAGAAAAATACAAATACTAAATTATTAAATAAATTCACCCATATTTTAGTTTATTAGCTACTATGACAATGATAATTTAATAATTAATAAAAAAGTATAGTTTCTTTTAATTTGAAATTAAAGAAGTACGTATATGCATGTCACATTAACAAGCATAAAATAAAATCGGTAATTAAAAATAACGGATAAACACAGCTACACTTTTTGTTTTAATTGATTCGAACTAGTTTATTTATTTATTTATTTATTTGAATGCGGAACAAAACTAATAAAATTATCGATACATTTTTATGTACTTGAATTAGAAAACTCTTACAGTAACAGCCAAAGACCAAAACCTTGAGATCATCGAGGATCCACAATAATCTTGAATTAATTAACCAAGGGAAAGAAAGAAATAGGCTAGGCCATCTTGAGCAGACAAGTTCCCCTCCTCACAACTATGCATCAAACGGTGGTTCCAATGCATTATTTATGAACTGAATATTGTTGAAAATATAAACTTGATTGAAGACAAAAATCTGAGAGTGGTTG
>JAESVK010064222.1:0-11616 GCA_017140935.1 Hamamelis virginiana
AAAGAAAGGAAATGGGAGAAAAAATTCATTTAATCTAGCTACAAGGCGCTTTTCTGTCCAGCAGTAAAAATTAGTCAACCATTAAGTGATTGCTTAATTAGTCAACCATTAAGAATTTGGCGGGAAAAAATGGTGGGAGTTTTTTTAGAGAGAGCTAAATGCAATTACAATAAGGATGTTGACGCAATAAATGGGTACTCTATTACAACAAAATTTATCGCTACAATAAGCGTTGAAGAAGGATTAATGCAATAAAAAAATTAACCTATCGCCACAAAATATTCGATGTGATAGAGTAAGGCAGGAAATAAAAAAAATGGTGGGAGTCTTTTAGTGGGAATTACATGCTCTTGCAATGGGAAATGCTGACGCAATTAATGGTTACTCTATTACAACAAAACATATCGTTGCAATAAGTACTATTATCACATCTAATTAGCCAATTGTTGTAATAAATTGTTTAATACAATGACAAATGATACTTTATTGCAACGACAAGCTGCGGAAGTAATAAAAGCTCACTTTTTAATTAAGTTATAACTCACGCAACGATAATAACATGATTGTTGCAATAATTTATTTATTACCACTGTAGTTTTTACTGTTGCAATAACACTTGTTGCAATAAGGATATTTTGTTGTAGTGAGTTTTAATTTGAACATATTGATTCCTATAGTTTTTATTTGTAGCACTTTCTACCCTCTTGTCAATTAGACATTTGATTTTGACTAAAAAATGGTGTTACACAAAATGTTATTTTTACATGCAAGATTAATCATAGATTTCTAATATATTTACAAGCATATCAGAGAAGTTTCAAGATTTTTGTCAATATATTATAATTTTTTTGAATTTTTTATGGCATAAAGTAAATAGAATTCTCGATAAATAAATTACATTAAAAAAATCATGAAACTTAATTACTATGCTTTTAGATGCATTAGGAATAAATAATGTAGAAAAGAAAAAACAAAAACAAAAATAACATCATTTTTAAGTCAAATAATAAAATAGCTAATTGATGGAAGGGTCAAAAGTGATACAAATAAAAAAACTATTGAGGGTCAATGTTAGAATTAAACCTATCAGAATGCAAAAGTATAAATTGGTGATAGTTGAGAATGTCAAATTGTAATTTTTCCTTGTGAAAGGAAAATGATTTTATTGATTTAAACTATTAATAGTGGAACCCACATTTTGCTTAAGAGTGGGAACTTCAATTTAAATAAGGCTATATATTTGGCCAAAAGTTCCCTTTTAAATTTCTATAATATTGGCTAAAGTCCTAAAAGATTTTTTTTTTCCCGAAAGTCTTATTTAAAAAAGTTTTATTGCATAAGGTTCAGTTAGACAACGATGACAAGGACCTTCCAATTAAGCAGGCAAGAGGATCGAGGCATTTGTGATTGAATCTTCAACGTACAGAGGACAAATGACAGCTTGGACGATGGTTGGGATAGTCATCATTGATACTATTTTTCTGAGTGGATTGTAAAGCATTCTAAATCAAAGAATTGAGTGTGATTTTCTTTTTTTCCTATACTCAACAGCATGCTATCATTATTTCAAGTGGTTGTTGAGATTGGATAAAATTTGGCAATGATTTTCTTTTTTTTCCTTTTTTCTTTTTTCAGCATAATGAACTAAGTTTCGAGCATAGTGAACTCCGATTCCAGTGAACTATGAGTTTCGGCGTAATGAACTCAGGTTTCGGTGTAGTAAACTCTAGTTTGAGGGTATAGGCGTTGTTCAAGGTTGTTTGGAGAAGGAATGATATTTTTTTTAGATCATGCCAAAAGGACTTTTGGCATTATAGATCTTTTGAGAGGATTAAAGAAAGTAAAATCTTTTTAAATGAGACTTTTGACCAAGTTCACTACAAGAAAAACAAGCAATTGCAACGGAATTTTACAACTGAATCAGAGGCCGTTGCAACTAAAATATTTTGTTTGATTTCTCAGTTTATCCCCCACCGTCACAATTTTGCAGAATGTTGAGAAACTTGTATTTTTTTAAAATTTATATTTTCATTGCGACGGCATTAGCCCTCACAAAATAAAAAATGAATAAATTTATTATTTTATACGGTATATGGGAATTAAATATAATTTTTTAACAAAAAAAATATGTATTTCTTGCAACGATCTATGCCGTCGCAATGTTTCCCCCAAAATACATCCCGCGCATATGTTTTTCATCTCTCCCTCTTCCCTTTCTTTGTGTGTGTGTGTGTGTGTGTGTGTGTGCTGGCTGAACAGGTTTCAAAGGAACCCTCCCACCACCGGTGATCAGTACCGATCACTCCCACCACCTATCATTTGCATCTCCACCGCCATCTTCCTACCCCACTCTCTCTCTCTCTCTCTCGCTCTCTCTGTCTTTCTGCATGCGGTTTTAACATTTTGTGTGCTCAATCGATTGAGGATATCCCTCACTCTAGCAACGAACCTCCTCTTCCCCTCTCTTTCTCTTTCAATCCGACGTTGAATCCTTCTAAAAAACCTAGGGTTTCCTAATCTCTCTCCGCCTGCACTAAGACGTGGTTGGGATGAAGCTCTTTCACACTCCCCCTCCTCAGTGAATAAGATATGCAACCATTCAAGCCCTTGTAGAAGCATTGATCGACTCAAACGACAAGGGAGATTATTCCTTATCAGTGATCAAGATTAATAATTTATAAAACCGCGTGACAATTAATCTCAATTCGATTGTGACTAGTGAGCACGGGTGTCGAACCACTGGGAAATGCAGGTTTATATTTAAAAGACTTTTTAGACTCAATTCAAGTGGAAAGAATATTGTCAATTAAATTGGTTGGTGGTAAATGCTCCGATTGGGTTGAAGCGAAAACGCAGTAATTAAATAAAGCTTAGTAAAAAATGCAGTTAAGTTGGTGGATTGAGCGGAACTTGGGTGAGAAGCCCATTGAATATCATTTATACAATTTATGTTTATAAAATCCTCACTATAGTAATTATGTATGGTGGTTCTTCCAACTACAAGAAGGAAGCCCCAAAAAGATTATGAATACAGGACCGGCAAGTTTATCCTGGAAAAGAATGGAATATCGCTATCCACCTTAAATGAGGAATAAAGCATGCGGGTTTGTATTCATACCAATAAGAACCATTGCATAATTATATAATTGCAATCACAGATATACAATTATATGATATTATATTTAGCGATAGTGTGTGGTAAAACCTTCACAACTATGCAATCACATAATACAAATAGAGGGATGTTTATAAAATAGGATTGTATAATGAATCCAACTTCATCCTCACCCAAGCTTGGAGTATTAGCTACACATCAATGGAGGAGAATATCCTTTATCCATGACAAGCTTTAAGGGGTCACGGGATGGAAAAAGAAAATAAAAGCGGTAATTAAATGACTGAAGAAATAAGGAAAATGGCAGAAATAAATAAAGAAAAGTGACTGAAGTAAATAAAGAAAAGACTTAAGTAAATAAAGAAAAAGACAGAAAAAGTAAAGAACAGTTCTCAAGTGAGAACTGAGCCATGCATAAAAAGGAAAATAACAGAAACGTAAATTGCGGAAAGTAAAGACTTAATCGGATAGAACAATCCTCAAGTGAGAATTGAGCCAGGCATTGAAAGAAAAATGGCAGAATTGGAAATTGCTGAAAACGTAAACTACCGAATGAAATGCGAAAATAAACTGTAACTTGAATTAAAATAGCAGAGTAATGATTCAGAGCTTAAGTCATGAACCCCTTTTAAGATACATGAAGCCTTGTATTTATAGGCTAATATACAAAAGACTAAAATGCCCCTAAAATATCTCAAAATATCTCAATTGTCCCACAGCCGCCTCATGTCTATCGATAGCGAGATTTGGCTATCGATAGAACTTCTATCGATAGCGAATCTTGGCTATCGATAGTCATGCTAGTTTTGGCTTGGAGAATGCAGACTTTCTTCTGACGCGATCCGAACCTGAATTGCCTTGATAGCTTTATCGCGAATGCTTTCTTTTTGAGCTTTTGGGACGCCATTACGAAAAACGGCTTTGTATCTATTCAGCTGTACAAATTCTTTACAAAGAGAGAAATTAGGCAAGGTACATGATTTTTATTAAAATTAGGTTGTTTATTATGCAACTATTAAATAAGGGAACACAGAAATACCATAGTTGAAGGTATGATTGTGGTTCAATCAAGCATCAACATCGATACACAAATCTAAGGTAAGATATTGCATATTAGGTCAGCCACTGTCCGATTTTTATTTGTTGATGATTGAGGGTTCTATATTTTCTGTGGGTTCTATAAAAAGATTGATTTTTTCTTTTGATTTCTCGACTATTTTTGTTCAAGATACATGGGTTCTGAGAAAAGCTTGAATATTTTCCCACAGGCATGAAAAAAAATAGAAAATGAAAGAAGCAAATTTTTTGAAAATGCACAGAGGATATATGTGGGGGTTTGGTTTGGCTCTTGCTGGGTTTCAATATTCATATGTAAACTGGGTTTCAATTTTTTTTTTTTTTTTTTTTAATTTCTTTTAGATTGTGCTTTGTTGCAATCTGATCATCCTCTGTATATTGCATTTTTCTAATGAAGATTGATATCATCTCAAGTTTAAAATACTTTTGACAAGTTCTCACAGTTTCACCTTAAGTCTGGTGCCTTCAAGTAAGTATGAGCTTCCTAATCCCTTAACCCTAAACCCTAACCCTTTGGCCTTTGTTTGGTTTCCAGGAAAACGAGGTTCCGATGCCAATTTTGGTAGGTTTATTGTATTCGAATATACTATCCAGTTCCTTTCAGTCTGAAATCTTTTAATAAGAGGTACTCAATCTTTGAGAATCCTGATATGTGCAATGGCCAAATCTTTGAGGATCCATACTTGCATATAGTTCAGTCATTGTTATTTGGTTATGATGATGTGTTTAACAAATTTAACTTCAATCATTTATTAAAGCAACCTTTTCTTTATTTTATTTTATTCTATTTTTATTATTTATTTTGGTTGGGGTTTTGTAGTGTGTGAGAAATCTAAGCATTATTGTGCCCTGTCTTGAGCGCTTGAAACTTCCATGTGACTCTGTAGATAAAAGATACAGAGATGGATGAGTGAGAATTACTTATACTTTATCAAGTGTTCTTTTCTTAAAACTAGCTGAGAGAGCATTGTACGAGGAATTTAATCACTGAATGAAAGATGCTTTTGCTGTAGCTATGTGTATAGTGTTGGTTTTGTATGGGGTCTAGGGTGAGCCTTGTGAGAATTTTTCCTTCATTGTGATTGCCTTCTGATTACTTTTGGAGATTTGGCCCCCTTTTTTTTGTATCCCAAATGGATTTGTGCAACAGTGGCCATCAGTGCCAAGCTTTTGAGATCACTGGCAATCTATTTACTACTATACAGATACTTTTTTATTTATTTTTTAGAGTGTCTTCCCTGGTTAAATTCTTAATTCCTAATTCCTAATTCCTAATTCCTAGTTGCAGTTCATGTTTTATGTTGATATGTTATCTTATAGGTTTTGTGATGGCTAGATTTTTTGTAATGTTATGGTAAAATAAATAGGGATTATGTTGGTGATATTGTTAGTATTGTTCACTTGCTAAGTTGGTATATGTCTGTTGGACATTTGGTCTTGATGTTCCATATGCTTGCACACATCTTACAAAAACAAAAAGTGAAATATATGATGTCTCAAATCATTTTAAACTTAGGGAATGTCTAGTGCATATATATGCTTGTGCTCTTATTTGTTTACTGTTTTCATTTTTCTTTTCCTTCTCAATTTCATTATTTATTTATTTATCTTTTCTGTTGCATGCAGCACAGTAGTATATTTCTCTTACATTTTTCATTAACCCCACTTTTGGGTGATTTAGGACTCTGTCCCCAAAGAACTCCTTTTCCTCTGAACTTGGGGTTCAATTTGGAACTCGTGTGGAAGCTCCTCATGTAATAGATGTTTAATCACAGGTACGATTGGCATTTCCTATAATGTCTTTAGTGTGCATTAATTGTAATGGATTGGCGTTAGGCAGATTAATTAAGCCTTGCCAAATTAAAATTGGGTTTGAAATTTTTTAATCCTAACCATTCATTATGATGGATTGTGGTTAGGCGAGTTAAGCCTGCCCAAGTTGTAGCCACATCAACTCATCATGGGCTGCTTGTGAGTCCTAACTCTGAGTAGATGCTACACACAACTGGACTTGACTCTACAGAAGAAAGGAAAATGAGGGTGTTAGGATGGTGGTTGATGCTAGTGGGTTCACCAAGATTGGCATTGTTTGGTTCAGTTCCATCAACGAAA
This sequence comes from Hamamelis virginiana, assembly GCA_017140935.1. Taxonomy (NCBI): domain Eukaryota; kingdom Viridiplantae; phylum Streptophyta; class Magnoliopsida; order Saxifragales; family Hamamelidaceae; genus Hamamelis; species Hamamelis virginiana. Next base: position 6,305 of record JAESVK010064222.1, read on the forward strand.
GGGCACTTTGACTCGCCATCTTCACCAAAACCACAAGTCAGCTTCCTTCCCTCTCTCCTTCAATCTATAACATCTGTTTTATCTTTTCTTCATCTATAACATCATTTGAGACTCTCTCTCTCTCTTTCTCTCTCTCTCCATATATATATGTATACACATATATATATATTTGTGTGTGTGTGTAAGTAGAGATACTTGCTACTGATCTACACTGTTATTGTTCATGCAATCTTCAGAAAGAAACACATCCTCGAGGTAACAATTTTCACCTCTGACTTTGAAGTGGACTTCAAGTGTTATGACAAGAAGAATGATTTTTTAATTCATTTATTTTTAGTGTTGGAAGTGGGTTTGTTCTCATGCTGAGTACAAACTGCATTTTTGTGCGTGCCTGCGTGGTTGCATATCTGAAATTGAATTTATGTAAAGAAAATTGGAACATGAAAAGAAGTACCAAAAGTTTTAGGAATTTTCCACACTTGCTCTTAGTTAAATTCAAAAATGTTTATTTTTTTCCTTCCTGAATAAGTTCTACATGCATAACCCTGTGAAAAGGTAGTAGATTTGTACATAGGGATTTTGATAATACATTTTTCAAATTAGTCAAAATTCAGCTAGTCCCATTCCCTTTACTTTACCTGAGAAATTAGCGTTGTCAAATTCATTCTCTTTAGTCATTGATAAAGAGAATCTGGACCACGAAGAAGAGAAAAGAAAATGAATGCTTTTACACCCAGGGCCTTCCTTTTAAGCTTAATCCTGCCCTTAGACTCGTTATGCCATTCGATTGAACTACCTCGAAAATACAATGGAAGAATAGTCATTTGATTGTGTAACATATTTGCTTGACTCATTCCACCAAAGCTGTTAATTTTATTACTAGGTAGCCTACAAGGTCTTTCATCTATTCAATTGATATAATTTTTCATTCTCCTTTGAAGATAAGGTTTCTGTCTGTAGCCTCGTATATGTAAAATTCATGAAAAAGTTAGGTAGGCCCAGGGTACAATTGTAGAAACATCTCTTTGCTAACAATATAACTGGGGTTAAATGTATTTGTCTGTGGAGATACAACAATAAATGAAATGTCAATGGTAGAATATCTGAAGTCGCATAATTGGTTTGTGTTTTTGGATATTTCAAAGATGGGTTTACAAAGAGCTATTGTTGACCTTTTATCCAATTGCCTAGAGAAGGATATTAGACCAGTGATGATGCTTTGATGCACATTTTCCACTTCTAATATTTTGATTACGATGTAATTCTCCCTCTAGATTGTATATGTTAGTGAAGTGATGTTGATTCTCTTTTAAATGGGAAAACGCTGACAAATGTAATTGCATTGCTATGTCTTAGCAACATATCACGTACAGCTCGGCATGTCAAACAACCATGAGTCTATGGAGAGATAAGGATGCTCAAAATTCTTGGAGAAAAAAGGGTGAAGACTCACAATCTAGCCTCAATCAGTGGAGAGAAGTTGAGTGATCTTGGAGATCTAACGGTAACAAATTCAAACCGAAATGATAATCCACTCGAGCCTTCAAATAAGGAAAATCAGCATGATGCACTACAAGAAAATTTGCCTTTAGTAAGGGTAGACAATCCTTACTAAAACCCAATTTTGGGTTGCTAAAACCTTGAGTTAGGATCAACCGACCCTTACTAGGCGTTACTAAAGCATTCCGTGGCTAAAACCTTTAGTAATGACCAAGACCCTTACTAAAACAAACTCTTTAGCAACATCAATCAACATACCTTTAGTTAGGATCAAAGGCCCTTGCTAAAAATTTTAGATAAAAATAAAAATATAAAAAATAGTATAATAAAATTATTGGAAAAATTTTGAAAGACCTAATTTTAAATGATTCTCAACCATACAAAAATGGAAACTTTTATTTACAATTTTAAATGGTTCTTTGACATACAAGGTGAAAGACCCAACAATTGAATAACATTTAAAAAAAAAATTTCCAATGTACAAGAAAGCCAATTTTTCTGCCACACCAAGGTCATCCTGATTTAGTGTTGAACCCGTCTCGTCTAGTAAATCTTCAGCAACTCTCTTCGTCAAGAGAAGTGGATGATTCGCACATTTTTTTCAAAATCTGCTTCAAAGCAAACAATATTTAATTATAAACATGATAATGAAGGGAAAAAAACAATTTAAACATAAAATACAAGAACATGTTAAGTGCACAACAGGATATTAACTAGTCCAAATCCATAGCAACCTAATGCATAATTAATTTTTTTCAATACAAAACCTTCTTTTAGGAACAACCTGCCCATCAACTTCAGGTTTCCTTCAAAAATATTTAATTATAATGAAAGCTTTTCAAACTTGTACGTAGGTTCGATACAGGAATTGAGGCATAGAGACAATCTTTCCATGGAAGTTATTGTCAATCAATATATTTGCATATTTAATATCAAGTTTAACTTACCCGTTAGTACAAAGTTAAATTTACTACAATAGCTAAGACATGTTTTGAGGATACAAATAGAAAAAATGAGTGGAAAAGCCCTTCACAAGGACTATGGAGCTCAACAATAATTATTCAGAAAGAAAAATCACAAAGACATGCCAAACTACAAAAAACTACAGAGTTTTCAATAGTAATGAGATGTAGAAACAAAACAAGGATTACCTTTAGTTCATGCAACTTCCAACAGGTTAGACAAGTGGATCTTGACACAGATACAAATGGAAGGTCACTTGCTTGTACAATCATCATATGAGCATTTCCAGAACTTTCAGAAATGGTAGTTGTTTCATTTAATAACAGAACAATTTGACTTTCCTGTTATGAATGAAAACAGGTTACACAACATCCCAAATGCTGAAAATATAAGGAATGCACATGGGAACTTTAGTTCTCTACTTTATATAGTGACAGATCCACATAACCATCAGGAACACATAGCAATACAGCTTCGAGTGAAGTATGCCCCTTCTCTAAACTGCTCAAGTCATGCATAAAACCCCTTGCTATGCCTATACAATTCGAAATATCTGAGAAAGAGTCATAAGGTATTCTGAAAGAGATGTAATTGATAAACCTATGTTGATATGCTTGACAGGTTGAAACAGCTTGCAAGGCATCCTATGGAGGAAAAAAAAAGGAAGTTGAAGCAAAGCAATCTATTAGGTTCCATCACACTAAGATTTTAGACCAGAAGCAATAAGAGGGCTTGACATTTTTTTATTATGCATTCAGGAAGTGAGTAGCTACCAGGGTTTCAATTGGATTTTAACCCAAGCTCTGTTTCACCATCTCTGCATCATTTTACCCCAACAACATTGGGCCGATAGCACCTTTTTGGGGAGATAAAATTGACAAATCATATAGCTAGAGCATAAGAAGCATAATATTATAATAAGGAAAAGACACATATTCGGTAATCATACTAATAATTTGAACTAGTCCTTGAATTAAAAAACCTGCAGGTAAGAAACTATATCAACAGTAGTCACTCTTGATCCCTCTTCTTGTTATCTCAAAATCCAATGATAAAGTTTCTCCAGCAAAATAACAATAATCATACTAATAATTTGAACTAGTCCAAATATTAATAATAATAATATTATTCTGAAAAATGAGATGATGGCCCATGATCTTACAGAAGCATTACTATGAGGTGCAGGAACACCACCAGATAAATAGGTATATCATTAGTGGCTTTCAAGTTGATCCCTATAATGGTGATAAAAAAAAAAGAGGGGTCTGTCCTTCCCTCAATCGTTATTTCTATTGTTGAATGGCACAAACTCACTGACATTATCCTATTCAGAGAGGACGATCCAAATGTGTTCATCACTCATCAAAACAAATCAATTTAAATGTGATAATCAGCACAGCAACATGCCACATGAACTAGCACTCGTGGATTCATACAAACATTCCTTATTTCCAAAAGCAGAGAAACAACACCTCATTCACCAAAATCAGAGAAACAATCGCATATCTAAGGCGATGGGGAAGGGGAAGGAAGGGATGCTAGGTATCAATTTCTTATATAACGCCTCATTCACCAAAATCAGAGAAACAATCACATATCTAAGACAGATGTAACACGAATCATAAAGAGAAATAGATCAAATACAAAACAAATCCAATTATAGTGTAAATTAATCACAGAGATCGAGCGAGAGAAATCCGATTTGAACCAACCTGGAATGAGAGAGAAATCCAACGGCATAAACGAATTTGATGAGTTGAACCAGATTTATCTGTCTCAATGTGCAGAGATTTGAACCCTAGCCCATTTTGGAGACGAGATGAGTGAGAGAGAGTGAAGCCTTCGGGTACGAGTGTGAGAGAGAGTGGATCTTGTGTTATTACCGAGTGAGAGAGAGTGGTTCTTGTTGAATGTGTTCAGAGAGAGTGCATGTTTGTTTTTTATCAGAAGAAACCGCACAAAGTAAAAACATGCTTAAATGAGAGAGTTAATGCCAACTGTTATTGAATACTTTAGTTAGTTAGGTTTTTTTTTTTTTTTTTAATAAGAGAGTTAGTATATTTTACAAAGTATTTTAGTTAATTATTGAATACTTTATTTACAAAGTATTTTTAGTTAATTAGAATTTAATAATATTTTAAATGCATTTTTTAAAAAATGAAAATTTGTAAAAAAAAAATTAGGCAATTTTTAGTGCTAAAAAATGACATTTAGTTAGGGTCACCCAATGATGCTTACTTAAAATGACTTTTAGTTAGGATTATTGGATGACCCTTACTAAATGATATTACCGATTAGGAGATTTTAAAATTTATTAAATTTTTAAAAAGGACCCATGAATAATCCTTACTAAAGGAACATTTATTAAGGATTTTTTCGATCCTTACTAAATGTTGGTTGCTAAAGCTAATTTTTCTTGTAGTGATGATACAGCAAACTCCAACGGATGAGGGATTCTCTGTTATCAAGCAAGCTGTCCAGCGTAACAAATGAAGATCATTTTGGCTGTCAAATTAGAATCAACCAAATTTCATGGGATTATTTCCAGATTTCATGGGATTTCTGTTTATAAATATCTCACTTGTATAGCCTAAGTGTTCACGTTGAAATCAACATACTCTCTTCCATTATTATTTTTTCAGAACAAATCCTCTCAGCTCATTTTTTTTTCTTTATGGTATCAGAGCCATTGTGAACACTAGGCAACGTTAGGAAGCCAAATTTTTTCCCGCCAAATTCTTAATGGTTGACTAATTAAGCAATCACTTAATGGTTGACTAATTTTTACTGCTGGACAGAAAAGCCTTGTAGCTAGATTAAATGAATTTTTTCTCCCATTTCCTTTCTTT
>JAESVK010064237.1:0-10824 GCA_017140935.1 Hamamelis virginiana
AGAGTCACTTGTGATAAAATTTTAGAAAAATTGGCCGTTGGATTAGATACTCCTATATATCATGCATGACATGTCTGCCAAAAATCATAGTGATCCAACGGTTGGTTTTTGAAAAATGTAACTTTGAAAAATTATGACTTTTTTGTTCTTTAAAATGTTATTATTTTTTAGCAGTAAGTTTTTTCCATAAAACAAACATTGAATCACTGTGATTTTTGATAGGCATGACATGTATTATAGGGGTATATAATCCAACAGTCAAATTTACAAAGTTTATAATGCAAGTGGCTCTACAAGAGAGCACTTGATGCAAAATAGAAAAAGAATTAGATCAATGTACTTTCAACTTAATTAATGATTGATTATTATTTTTTTTATCAAAATGAGAAATTTGATTTATCGTAAATCTATATTTTTATTTTGTTTTGCTGATAATCATATAAACTCAGCTTAACTAATTATTGAATACCGATAAAGTCATCACATTTACAACTACTTAATTAAATTCAACGATGACAAGTCAAACTTAAAATCTCACTTTTAGATATAAGTATTAACAAATTTTAAAATTAATTTTCTTTATTAAACAATTAAATAACTTTAAATTTTTCCTACTATAATTAATATTCATTATTACTCTCTCGTATACGTATAATTTTTCAGTGGTAGGAATCCCGAAAAGTGTCAGCTCTTCAATTGTACTTTGAAACCAATGAGAGTAAGAAAGCACGTAGATAGGGAGACCCTACAATTTAAGGTATATATCAGTGGCTTATAATAAAAGTAAAATTACCGGGAATTTATCTCGCGTGTCGGTGCCGACACTTACTCCACCGACAGAGCCACCAGGTATATCAGGTGACAACCTCTGCCACTCCCAATCCTTTACCGGCTATGGAAAGTTCACCGGAACAGAATCCCATGCACGAGACCACCACCACTTCCGTGTCGGTGCGTTTATTTTTGACCCTCGTGATAACTCCGTATCTCCAACGGTTTTCCGCTTGTTCCCCTGATTTTCGACCGTTGACATTTTAAAATTTAAATTTTAATTAAACATTTACTTATTTGCAATAATTTTTGTTTTCTTCGACTGTTAATGAACATGCTGCCAAGTAACATGTGTGCTGGATAGCAGAGGAGCGTATATTAGCACCATGTGATGGTGCCACGTGTCAGATTACATTTTATTAGTATAATAATAGTAATAATAATGATAATAATTATTATTATATAGACGTGATAGTGACGTGGAAAATAATATAGAAGAACTGTGTGATCAGCATTATAAGCGCCGGGAAAAGGGACATGAAAACGATGCCTACATGTGGGATTTTAATTTTTTCAATTAAAAATTGAAATTAAAATCAATGTAAATTGAAACATCTTTGAATGTAGCCACGTGCCACGTGGGCACCTTAATTATTTGACAGAACGTGGGGACGACGTCGGAATTTAATTTCGAGGGTGGTGGTGGTGGAATGACGGTTTTGGCCATGGAATACAGGGTTTTTTGTGGGAGGAGAATGAAGGTTGTTTGAGGTTAATTCGGTCAGTGGAATATTAATTGGTGTTTGCATTCAAAAGGCAATAATCAATCTAAATGACAAAATATGTCCGGTGAAGAGTGGCATCCCACGCCTCATAAAGGCCAATAAGAAACACCTACAGTGGCAGGTGGTATGCACCGTCAGATGAGCTACACGCATGATTTTCTGCAAATTTATGCTCTATTTATTATTATTTATATATTTCAAACGGAAAATTGTTCAATAAGTATGATATATATGTTTTTTGAAATATATATTACTCTTCACATGTTATATATATATATATATATATATATATATATATATATATATTTTGTGATTATTGCCACATAACAAATATAAAAAAAATATTTAATTCAAATATCAATTTTTCAAAATACATTATGCAAATGCTTCTAGAGTAGGTGACTTGATATAACTTGCATCAAATCATAGTGCTACCAACTTCGAGTGGTTGAGCTTAGGCTTGCTTCAGAAGCCCAAAATATGAGCAAATATGGGTGAGCCTGATCTCAAATTGGCCCTGGCTAAAGCCTGGAATTAATTTGTGATGGTTGAGCTCAGGTCTGCATCACAAGCCTATGCCTATATGTATTTCTACATATAAGGATACAACGATGGGCTACTAAACATGGCCAATCAAATCTGGGCCCAGTGTTCAATTTTCTAAAAGATTTGAGATTGGGCTGGACTTCTTTAGTTTAAACTTACATTGCATTGGGAGGACCGATCACACGTGGTATGCATAGGTGATAGGTCCATGCTACTGAGAAATTGTGTGAGCTAGTTTAATCATTAATCGGACTAAATTGTTAAGAAATTGGTTTCTACACCCCATAAATTAGACACCCAAAATTCAAAAAAGACCCACTAACTCCAGCAAATTGGATTAGGGCTATAGGGTATTTTAGGAAATTTGTGGGGTTTGTTGATCAAATATTAAGTTTTAAAAAACATGCCGGGGCTAGAGATCATTCAAAGGGGTTGCAATATCACCACCCAATAACCTTTGAACATGATCTAGGAACAGAAATCCAATCATAATCCGCATAGGCCCCACGTGGGAGTGGGGCAAAGTGTGAGTCCAATCTAATATCGGTGCTTTTCTTTGTGATTAGAGTGTTTTCTGCACATATTAAGAATGTTTGTTTCTAGGGAAAGTTAAACAAGAGAAATTGGTCTGAAGAATTCCCACTAGTCTTTCGAGGACTAGACAATAAAATTTAAATATTGAACCAAATTCAAATTCAAATTTGTATTTAAGGTGTGGTTGCAAGACTAATGATTCTAGGGTGATGTTGTGTATGGAGGTCTTGGCATCTTGTATCACATGAAAAGGTTACTTTTTTCCTCCTTCAATATGCACAATTATTATTACTATCTTTTTCTTTAAGCTGAATAATTACATCTACATCTTTTCATTATATCTCATCATTTTGCTTTAGGGCTCCATTTATAGCAATTGAAATCATTTGATGGAGAAAAACATGAAACAATGTCAGCTTGAAAAAGGTAATTAGGTAACTAAAGAGACTGATGATGTTAAGAAAATGCTAGATTACCTAGTATTGGCCCTCCCAAACTAGGATTCTTACCAGATATGATATCGCCATCACAGGAGACCTGAATTTAGGCATTGTTTGGTTATTATTTCGGAAGTACTTTTATTATTTTCAAAAGCAAAATTTGCCTTGATTTTTATTTTAGAAAAATACTTCCAAAAGGCAAACCTAACAGTTATATAATGAAAATGGCTATAATGACATAAATAAATAAATATTTGACTAACGGTGGCCATCTAATTCCACAGGCGATGATAATACGGGCATAAATTAATTGGGCTTAAGTTGGGAGGAAAACCCAATCTCAACCGTGTATAGAAAAGTCAGCCCAAGAATGCCCATCAGTCGGGCTGGGCTCAGTTCAGATCAGTTATGGTTATCCAAGTCATAGAGCCACTGTTTAAAAATTGATCATGCAGAAAATTTTTAACCAAGAATCATGATTCATACTAAAAATTAATTTAGACTTTATAATAAAAATAATTTATATTACAGGTGATACAAATTTGACCAATCATAAAGAATAAATTGAAAGAATAAGCCGTGATTAAAGAAATTAATGGTACTTTACAAATTAAATTGCCCCCACCCCAATGAATCACAATGACATGTTATATTTACTGCAATCACAAAATCGATTCGACCGGAAAAAAAAAAAAAAAAACACATATACAGGAGTCGGATCTTAAAAGACTGTATTTCTCTTGCGGCCGTCTTTCTTCTGCGCTGGACTCAAAAATCCACCCCACTAGGAAATGCAACTGTCTAGGTGATAATCGGTCATAATAAAACCGATTTAGACGCATCCAGATGATTAAGTCGACATGTTCCAAGAAGGAATTCGGGCAGCTCTTCCTCTGTGTCAGCCTGCAAAAATGTTTTTCACTTTATACATTATGAATAATTCATAGCCCCACAATATTGTTAACACGAACAATTAGCACTTGCTGCTGTCAGTGTTTTTTCTCATTGGCCAAACTATAGCCCACATGGTATTTAATGGACTATTTTTCACTACATTTATGCTCGTCTAGAAATTAATTCGAATGCAGTTTATGGAGCTGGTGCCATTTGTCAATCAGTCTAGTGGGTATATATACATATATATGGAGGATAATTTTAGCAATTTAACTTGAGAGGGTATAGTCGTTTTACCTGTATCAAGAATGCCATCTCTATAACCAGATTGTTCAGGTATCCAAGAACAAGACTGACTACACCCTTTGCCACTGTTGACGAGCCCACATCGATGCCAAGCTGAATTTGACACATTTTCAAGTTTAGGATATCATAGTATGACATCTGACTAAATGAATATTATAACAGCAATTTTGAAATATTGTATGCTAATATCAGGCTTACAAAAATGTACGTCATCATGTAAATCGTTTGAGAGAGTATTATAACAACAATTTTGAAATATTGTATGCTAATATTAGGCTTATAAAAATGTATGTCGTCATGTAAATTGTTTGAGAGAGAGAGAGAGAGAGCACGCATGAAAGTAGTAGCAGTGATGTAATTAGCATTCCCAATTTCCATCCGATGGTTGTATTTATAACAAATGTCTTTTACCTCTAAGTAATTCTGCCCACGAAAATAATTTACTTCGAGTGCTTGACCCACCAAGCATGCTTTCTTTCCAACACTCTGCTTAACTATCCATGATCCCTGAAAGGAAAAACCAGAAGCAATGTGAAACACTCACTTATTCCAGGTATGAAAACCGAGCTTTAAAAGATTGGCCTCATTAAACAAAAAGAAGATAAAAGTGGAAAGGTCAATTTTATTAGGAAGAGAATGTGAAAAACATGCATGACAGTCACATAACATTTTGGATTCAAACAAACAACAATTACTAACCTTAGAAATGTATGGTATGAGCTTAAACTTTGAATTCCTATAGGCATCATCTCCATTGACAAAGCTCTCTAGTAAGGGAGTTTCTTCCAAAGGAGTTTTCATCATATAGTATAGTGCCAAACTATACTTAGTTGTTCCAGGGACCTGTATCATGGTTGATATTCTACAGAGTAAAAATTCTGATTCCTTATTATTCCATGAGAATAACATCATCATCATCATCATTATTATTATTATAATACTAACAATCATCATCATAATCATGATAGTAATAATACTCAAATTCACCTGTATGTGAACTATGAAAAAGAATTCTGGTCCGCCTCGTGCTGCACATTGCTGCACAGTTTGAGAAAAAAAGAATAGAAAAATGCTTCTGTGACGAAAATATCTTTCCAAAAATATGACCATATGAGCATGTTTAAGTGCGCGTGTCTACAGTTTGTGGAGGTGATTATTAACGATGAACTCTCATGCTTAGAAAGCTACAATTAATTATCGATCAAACCTGAACAATGCCTCCAGGACGGCTGCCAAGATCATCTTCTCGCTTGTCAGATCCTAGCCAATCTGCACCAACCATTTGCATCAAGGTGCGTTTTGCCTTGATCTGGTGAAAGGACGATAATTTATTATATAATTTAAAACAAAAAGTCTCATATATGGAATGAAAAACATTAATCCCCAAGTACATTGAAGCCCTAAAATGATACCTGAAACAACTTTTTTTATTTTTTTTATAGATTCTAGTTTAATTTTCCATTCAGTGAAAATGAATTTGTTCAAGTTTTGAAAGTTCTTATTTGTCTCCTTATATACTATTTTTCATTAAGGAGGGTAAGATGGGGTTGGGAGAGAGAAACCTTATACTTATTTTCCTTTAGACAACTTCCAAAAGTGACTCTTCCACCTTCCTCATTCTTCACTAGAACTCTCTAATCTCTACTCTTCAAGCACTAAACATGATAGTCACTACTCCCCATTTCCCTTAACAAGGTTCTATGTTCTTCTCTCCTTCTTTTGTACGTAACTTACTGTTAGGATCATCATATGCCTTTAAATTAGCTTTTGCCAATACTTGCTCAACTTCTGTTTACTGCACTTGTAGATCTTTCAAATTTTTTCTCATTTCCTTGCCTTTAAATTACCATTTTAACATTAAGAGCTGTTTGATCTTCATCACTCTGCCAGTCTGCCCCCAAGTTTTTTTAGCTGTGGTCCTTTCCCCTGCAAGAACATCTTTTGCTACTTTTTGTTTAATATATTTAAAATGAAATGAACAAATTGAATTCTTCTTCCAAAATCCTTTTTCCTTCTTTTAAAAATTAAGATCTGTTTGATCTTCATTGTTCCCCTATTCTTCTTCCAAGAGCTGTTTAAATTTCAGCACCTAGTTCTTGGACTTGTAGTCTTTTTTCTCTTTTAGTTTACATCTCTTAATATCTATATCCAATAACATTAAAATATTAAAAATGAACAGAATCAATGTCTTAGATGATAGCCAAAAATTGAAACAACATCATTTCATAGGACCTTAAATTACCATAAAATTGCATGATGAAATGATATTGGTTCATTTGAAATACCATGAAAACGCTTTGCTGTGTCCTAACACTCTCTTAGCCAAAACTAAAGGTTCATACTTTTTCAGAAATTATTGAAGCCACCTTAATAAACTACAAGAAAACATACTGTATTACAAATTCATATAATAGTCATAGGCAAAGTGCAGCAAAAAAGGGCTAGGGATGAACACCCCTACATCATGCAGTAGTATTGACATATCAAATCGGTCAAGTAATTTTATTGAGCCACAAATTTAAGTTACTAAAAATGCCATATCATTTTTATTGCTTGATATAATTGAACATTCAAAGTTTCTACAATGGTCAATGTTAAAAACTAATGTTTAAAACTTAAACTTTCACAATTACCTACTAAAATAATGTTTTAAACTTTCTTTTTTCCAAACAATATCTGGAACTAACAGGATACCTTCTGATGGTCTTGTAGATAATTATCTCCACGTATTAGAAATGTAGAAGGATCGGCTGCTGCCCAACTGCAAGCCATAGTACAACTTGGGTCTTTCAGAAGAGTGGCTCCATAGCAGTATGATATACAGTCATCCCTGGCCACCTCTTGTAAGTCCATATAACCCTTCTTCTGCACTGCAGCACATGGAAGTTTTGAGTCATCTCTTAGTCAAGACACCCATGTCAAACAAAAGGTTACAGATTTACATCTATTATATCATGTCAAGATGAACTTTGGTCATGTAATGGCACTCACCGGTATAGTCATGAATTTTTTTCACAAAACCAGCAGCCGATGACATTTTACTTTGGTATACATCCTGTACATATAGATGTCAAAGAACCATGTGAGATTAAAAAAAAATAATAAAAAAAAAAAATAACACTTGTCAACTACAGAACATTTTCAAGAAAGTAAAAAATAACAAAAATATGAAGAACAAATGATGGAGGGCATTTAGGAGGTTCTATGGATGTGGAAATTATTTCATTGAATTTCACTTGGTCATTTGAATACACAAGTTGGCTTCATATGATATGTAAAACATTATAGACTGCCTATCTCATGACACCATGATGATAATACGAAACATAATGCCACATAATTCTGGATGATCACCGGCAAGCTTCACACCAAAACTGAACAATCAGATGAACACAACCATCCAATTTTCCACAACATTTTCGCTGAACTACCCACCATACTATATTTCTAAAGGAATATGACAGTCAAAAGGATCAATACATTATGTGTACTTAAAAGCATAGAGAAGCCGCATATCCTTGCAAGTTGATTTGCTCTCAACATTATTGAAAAGTCATACTGCCTGTTACATGTATAATAACAACTACTCTCCAATGTACTGACAAACATATGTGATATTGGAATAAGACTTTGTAGCTTCAAGTAATCATGCCAAAGGCAAAAAATCAATAATATAGTCTGACTAATTTAAATGACATAACCAATCATTTTAATGCAAAGAACAAAAGAGAAACTTATATAAACTCAATCCTCTGCTGAAGCAACTGTATGTTGCCAGATACCAAGCAACAAATAGTATTCATTATGACAAAGAAAACTAGGAATCAGAAGGATAAGAGAAGTGAGCCCAAGTGTTTGAAGACAGGTTAAATTACTCCCAGAAAGTAATAGTTCAATCGTGGTAACCAGTACGTACCGGAGATCTCAATTCTGAACTTGATTCAGATGTCCACTCATCCTCCAATTGGTCATGAGTCTCATGACCTGTTGGTTCAGGAACATCAAAGAACTCATCATCGGCATCATTCAGTCCCATGAGGCTAACAGACCTTGAATGCAATTTCTCCACCTCATTTTCCACTCTATCCTCATCCTCAATCTTTCCAATCCCATCCTGGGTTTGAACTTCAATCTTGATATCTCTTGTCAACTCTCCAGATGAGAAGTCAGTGGAGGGGTAGCTTCCTACTTTAGCTCGGAATAGCTCTCTTAATGCTGCAGAACATAAAAATAGAGATGGTAAGAGGTAACCATGCAGCACAAAGAATTCTCAATCCAAAAACCTAAGAGGAAGAAGAAGTGCAATCCTTATTTATTCGTAGAAGGGTACCTGCAACTCGCTCAAGCATTTTTATTGTTATGGATCTTGCAGATGATGTCCGTATATAGGACTTCCAGAACTTCCAATCAATAGCAAGCATGTGTTTTACAAGTGACTGTTTTCCTTGGTTCACAGGAGTGATTACATATCCTCCACCTGCATGATTATCAAAAGGTAACATTGATATAGGAGAAAGATTTAATAAGTAAATTCAAAAACACCCTACTACATCGAAAATGCACAGTTGAGCCCCAGACCATAGAACTTGAAGAATGATGCAGTAGACTGTCTATAATACAAAAAGTTGTGTAAATGAATTATGAAAACTAAAATAAGTAATGAGAACATGGGGGCAAGCATAAGAGCACCGTATCCATTTCTAAGACCACCTTTACTATCCTGCATTCTTGTGATCATCTTAGAACGATGAACAGTCAAACTGTTGAAGACTTGATAACATAACTCTTAGAAAGTGGTCATTCATTTTATAAATTGAATCAATCATCTAGTGCTTTTAAACTATGCAGGGACTTTAAAAAATTAACATATCAGTGATGAAAAGGAATAGAAACCTATGAAACAGACATCCTTTGGACTAAGGTTTCAAAATTTGACAACCATTTAACTTTTCATTTTGCTTTTCAAGCCATTAATGAGGTATTTAACATTTTGAATATCAGTCTACTTCAACATTCTTTATCATTCAAAAGTTTCTAATGTTTCAGTGAAATTTTTAAGGGAAAAAAATAAACATTATGGGATATCATATCAACTTATAACATGACCAAAATTGGTGTCAAAACTGAAACAAAACCTTAACTCACACTTAAAACATGGACATTTGTATAAATTAGCAATGCAGCACATAAGCCGGTACAACTCAACATAACACTATTAGAGCGAGTGTCACAAGTCAGCTTAACTAGATAATATTTAATTATTTACTAACATATATTATCTTTTAAATTGTCAATAACAATATAGAAAACGGTATGAAATTTCCACAGAATAGACTGTTTAGTTTATCAACCAGGTAAATTTTGAACTAGAAAGCTCTGTTGACAATAATGTTAGGGTTCATTCAGCTTAGATGTATGACATATCCTTAACAGCGGGTAAAATATGCTTCTCCCAGTCTTTTCCTGACTCCTAACTTGAGTATTCCTACTCACAAAATTTGATAATATCGTAGAGAAAGAATAAGAGAAGTTAAATGGATAAGTACCAAGTATTACAGCATATATGGTACATGTGCATAATAATGCAGAGGGAATATTAGAATGAAAAGAGAGATTCTTATGTTCTTCCAAATAGACTGTCAAAGATGTTAGCACACATTCATTCAATTGACCAGGTTAAAGGACGTTTCTGATTTCCCAAAATAGAGGAACACTGAGAAGAGAAAATAGTGAGAAGGTAAATGGATAATTACCAGGAGCCTAGCATAATGAAAATGAACATTTAAATTAAAAGACTTGATTGTTATGTCATTTCCACATCGTCTGCTGTAAATGCAAGTTAACTGGCAGCATTTATAGGGAAAGTAAAATTTTTCAAATTCCAAGCATACATTACTTTTAAGGCAAGCACGGACATAGCCTCTCTGTGGTAGACACTTTCTGTGAACCACGGAATGGTATAAAATTACTGTGACAAAGCAGCCAAAGAAAGTTAGCACCTGATAATAACAGCTCTAAAGCTTCCTATCAATTCTCAAAATTTCCTTTGAAACATTGCTACCATAAGTGCCATCGTCCTCCCTCCTCCAGTAACGTCGCAACAGTAAGTCTCTTCGTTTCATCCCCCTGAAAACCATGATTTGTGATCTGTTATTAATGGAATATATTGTAAATGGATTCTCTTTTAAGAGGTTCCAAATCTGACCATGGTAGCCAATCGTTGTACAATTGTTTGTGAACAATATCTGTATGACCATCAAGGTGCTCAACCACGCTGCCACGGTATAAACAGAAGTCCCATCTGCAAGACAATTTTGTAGTTTAACATTTGGAACAAGAATAATCCATTGTTTGAAAAGAACATGCAAGAAGCAAGTTAATATATTTTCTTCTCTAAAACAGAATTTACAGCTGTAGTTTGTTAATGCTACTCAATCTGAATGCAACATTTGTATTTGCTACAACTTAATATGCAATAGGAAACACCTCCCTCTATTTCTCCCTCCCTCCCCCATCCTTCCCATCCTCCATCTTCTTGGCCATGGGTT
>JAESVK010064241.1:2470-13018 GCA_017140935.1 Hamamelis virginiana
AGAAGTACGGGGTGTTACAGTGGCACAGTTACATGTGGTGGCTCAAGTTGAGTGAGCAGAATGATTTATTTGTATATCACTGATATAACAGTTGATATGAGATATATGTTGAGTTAATATACTCTGAAATGTATGCATGATTGCCATACATGAATTGTTGATATGAGATGTATGCCATATGTATTGCATAATTGCATCTGGCATGAGACACAGTTACATGTGAAATATATTGCATAGAAAATCATATGCATTTATGATTATTTTTGTAACTGTGGAGTTGAGATACCACCGATAGGACAAAAGATCCTAGGAAACAGTTAGTGCACTAATATATCACCCTTGCTAAAAATAGTACGTAAATCCTCTTGTCAATGAGTGACAATCGCGGTAGGTCCTAAAAAGGTGGGGATTGGGTGATATACATCCTAAAAAGGAGGGGATGCTGTTGTGGTTAAGATGGTTGAGTACCTTAGAAATGAGGTAGCCATCTGTTATGTGTTGATGTTTTGCAGGAAAAGCAGAACAGAGAAAATGACAGGTATGACTGCATGAGCATTGCATCATATATCTGTCATATGCATAAAGCATGCATGTACTGTAAAATTATTTATTGTGAAAAAGTGATGGATATATTCTGTAATATATATAAATGAATTACAGATGTGATGATATATATAAATGAATTACAGATATGATGATTTATTTATGTGATATTTGGTTGATGATAAAATTTGTTGACAGATATGAGAATATGGAAGGATGTGAATATTTCTGAATGTATTGAGATAAGAAGATATTGTATTCTTGTAATATGAATAACAATAATAAAAATGACTCGCCATGGACTAGGCAATTTGCTGAACCATGTAAATCCTGGTGTTTGTTTATTTTTCTGCTATGTGTTTTCTTTAAGAGGATGACACGTTATCAGCATGAGACTCTATCCAACTCAGTAAACTAAATGGATGTTTTTGGAATTTGGGTACATTACGGGACTGTACTCAGGATACAAACTAGTACTCAGCGCTATCTTTAATTGTTGAGATGTTGAAAAAAATATTTAAAGACTTCCGCACGCGTATTTTGAAAAACTGTGTTAATTTTAAAAAGAAATTACTCAAAAGATAAGCGCTTGGTGTTTTATGTCAATGTGGCATTTCCGCATAGGGGTAACCCTGTGTGGGGTGTTACATGAGGAGAGAGAACCGACACTAATGTTTTTGAAAAATGGGTCACTTTTGTATATTTAATCTCAAAAAGCTATGTTCATCAGGCCTTATCGAACATTATTGAATATTCAACGAGGAACAGCCGAACATATCACTATGTTAAGTTCTCATAACCGAAAACTAGACATGTCCATCAGGGATTATTGAACATTTTAGAATAAAGAATCTTAGTGTAAACAGAAAACAAACCAATCATATATTTGGGACTTCTCCTTTATTAAATGCCTATTTTACCATTTTTCCTTAACACTTTTCTTGGAACTTTAATACTAAGGCTGGGTTTTTGGGAATACCAAGGATTGGTATTAAGCCTAGTTAATCTAAATGGGAAACAGAAATTGATATGTATTTTATTTATTCTTTCTTTCAGATTTGGGAAGTCCGTGGGAGGACTATTACACCACATAACTCTTGCATTTGCATTTAGTCTTGGGAGGAGACCTAATTTTGAGGTAAGAATATTCATATTCTTACTAACGCTGATAATGATATTTTGGGGTCGATGCCCATAACATAAACTTAGAGATTTTCTGCTTATAAACCCTTGATCCATGTATCATATTATTTACCTAATTTCTATGTGGTTAGATTATACAAAAATGTCATCTTGCTTTATGATGTGATGATTTGTTATGCCATAAAATATTGATGGTTATGTTATGATTGGAATGAATATGATTGGGTTATGTGGTGAATGGAAAAAGAGTTGAGACTACTCTTCTTTCGGTACTGGTTGAGACTACTCCCACACCAAATGTGTTGAAAAGTGTATTGGCTGACTCATGAGATTGGATGTTATTTATACTGTAAATTCTTGGCATATCATTTATGAATACTTGTATATCTTGAAACCACATATATGTTTACAAACCTGCTCATAAATGATTATATGCATCTTTGTTATCATTGTTAGTTGAGAATTATATTCTTACTAAGCATTCAAACGCTCACATCTGTCTTTCATATAGCAGACTCACAAAGTAGTAGAGCATGATCTCCCATGCAGAGTGTTTTTCCCACAGTGCTAGGTTGGGTGTTCTTTTAGGCCTTGCTATTGCGGAATGGGTAGTTATTGATTATTGGCCGAACATTAGTGTATGATACTTTTTATTTATGATTAACCTATGTGCCAGGAATGTTAGCACTTTACTATACATTGAATATATTTATACTTATTGCATAATGCGAATTAGTGACATATGTATGACTTTCCACTACATATCATGCTCGTTATACATGCTTGTGATATGTAGTGGAAAGTCATACATATGTCCCTGATTCGCATTATATATATATAAATGCTCTTATCAGAAAACCCTTATTTTAGCTTAAAATCAGCAAATAAGGGGAGTCGTTAGATCATCCAGCCCTGCTGAGATTTGTTCACTTAAATGACCCGGTGAGGAGCTGAGAATCCGC
The DNA here is from genome assembly GCA_017140935.1 of Hamamelis virginiana. Lineage (NCBI taxonomy): Eukaryota > Viridiplantae > Streptophyta > Magnoliopsida > Saxifragales > Hamamelidaceae > Hamamelis > Hamamelis virginiana. The sequence continues at coordinate 5,119 of JAESVK010064241.1, forward strand.
GAGAAACCCGTTCCCGTTCGTCCCCTAAGCTTAAGCCACCATCTCCATCTCCTCCCCCTTACGGTGATCGGCAGCAGCTCCTCTTTCCGGCGTGAGAGATGGACACAACCTGATCTCTCTACACACAACCTGATCCACTAAAACCCCACTGTCTTGATACCGCGGAAATTTGAATCTTGAAATCTCACATTGGTTTAAAAAACAGAGCGTGATTAACGCCATTGACTCCATTGCTTTGTTGGGGATTTTTGCGGTTTGATTTTAGGGTTTGGATTTGGGTGAAATTTTTTTTGGTGAAAAAAAAGATAAAGAGTTTGTTTGATTTTAGATTTAAAAGAGATGGTGGTTAGGTGTCGGAGTAGCCATGAATATGGCCGGGGAAAGAATGGAGTTTGCTGGTTGAGATTGAGATGGATTCAACTAAGCCGGTTGGAAATCTTGCCTCACTGATGCACCTTGGGCAATATCTTGGCAGAAATCAAGTTGTTTCAACTGGGTTTCGCGAGCTTGACATCGGAGATTGACGCCGGAAGGAGCTTCACGCCGCCAGAAATAGAGAACCCTGATCGAGATGGAGAGCGGGTTGGGGCTGGGTTTCACGTGGGTCTTTGCTCTATACACAGGTCATATTCGGGTCATTTAAATGAGGTAATATAAACCCTTGATATTGATCCAATGGCTCCCCTTATTTGCTAACTTTAAGCTAAAGTGAGGGTTTGATGATAAGAGCATATATATATATATATACACACACACACACCTGAGTATGGAAATATTTTTGAGTATATTAGATTGTATCTCCGTTTTGACACATGTTGACCTACCCCAGACAGTCGACAGTAGCGTCAGATTGGGGCGTTATAGTTTAGCTTCTATAAAAGATGGAAATCCTCTAATTCTTCTCTTGGTAGATTTTGATTCAAGAGTGATGATCACTTGTTCTTGAATCTAAAGGGTTTGAAAACTTGGTCTTCAACTTAAAGGCTTTATCTTCAACTTGAAGGGCTTTGATCCTCAACTTGAAGGCTTGAAGCTTGATCTTCAACTTGAAGGCTTTGATCTTCAACTTGAATGCTTCATCTTCAATTTAAAGGCTTGGAAGTTTTCAGTGCTCTGGGGGGCTTCAATCTGATAGCTTCTTTGCTTGGGAATTTATCCTTCAAACCTTTGGAGGCCACCCCTATTTATAGTGGTAGAGAGTAGAGTGTTTGGATAAGAATTGGCTTCTTAATAATTTTCATTATTTATTTAATTTGTAAGGATAAATATTAATTATTTAGAAGTCATTCTGGCCATGTAATACCATTTGATTGGTTTACTCCACTTGGATGATAAGGATAAATTATTATTTTAATAATTATTCTTATTTATTGAGTGCTAAGGATAAATATTTATTTTAAATAATTATCCTTATTTGGCCATGTGGTGAAGCCTTTCTTTCCACATGGATCCAATGTGATAGTTGACAAAATTTGGTTGTTCCAATTAATCATGGATTTAAAATACATGGCTAATGTTAATTTGTCAAGCCAATGCAAGATAAAACACTTGGAAATTTCTTATTTTTCTTTAGGGCCGGTATCCTAGTAGGTCCATCTAATGGGCACATGGCTAATTTTAATTAGTCATGATTTAATTGGCTTAAGTCATGTGGCAATTTATAAGCGGCTAGAGATTTTCCATCTCTACACCACAAAAAAATATATCTCAAAGGAATCCAAACCCTTCATTTGTCATTAAGAGAGAATTTGCTAGAAGAGAAAAGATTGAATTGGTTGAGCTGCCACATCATTTGAGATACACTTTTAGGATAACTTTTTTTTTTTTTTCGAGTCATATAGTATTTTCCTAAATATATTTCAATCTCTATGATTTGTTTAAACTTACTACTCTCTCTCATACCCAAACTCTACACTTAGTGTGTCCCCTACTTCTTATAAGAGAGAATGTGAAAAAAAAAAATGTACTAAAAAATAAGAAAAATAATCCAAAAGTCCCTCAAATACCTTAGGTTTACCGAGAGGTCCACATAGTGAAAATATTTTATCGAAAAGACGAAACTTCCCTGAGCACAGTGAAAACACTCTAGTACAGTGAAAATACCCAACACAGTGAAAACACAAAAAATATTGTGTTGGGTGTTTTCACTGTATTGGGTAATTTCATTGTGGTGGGTGTTATCACTGTGTTAGGGTATTTTCATTGTGTTGAGTATTTTCACTGTCTGGGGTGTTTTCACCGTGTTCGGAACAGTTTTGTCTTTTTGACAAAATGCTTTCACTGTGTGTGAACCTCGTAGTAAACTTGAAAGATTTGAGGGACTTCTTTGTATTCACCCCTAAAAAATAAAAGGGGCAGGTTCTCCTTACATCCTGTTTTACATCTATACCTACACTTCATTTTTAAAACACCTATGTGGGTTGAATGTTTTGAAAAACCGACCGTTGGATAAGATACATTTATCGTGTTTGTAATTTATGTCAAAAATTACAATTATTCAATGATTGGTTTTTTGAAAAATGTCATCGTGAATAATTAGAAATAATGCAAATTTTTATAGTGAATTTTCTTAAAATCTAACCGTTGGATCACTATGATTTTTGACATAAATTACAATCACGAGAAATGTATCTTATCCAATGGTCAATTTTTCAAAATATTCAACCCATATGAGTGTTTTGAAAATGAAGTGTGAATATAAATGTAAAACAGGATGTAAGGAAACCTGCCCAAAATAAAAATATTAGTGTATACCACCAATTATTTATATTCTATAAGATATAGACTGAAATCCATTCGATAATAAGTCATCACACAAATGAATGGCTCATGTTCTCTCCAGAAAAATGGGGGTGGCCTTGTGACTGCGACATTTGCTCCAAAACAAACCAGCTTGGAAGTGGAATTATTGGTAGGGTGTGCAACCTTAAAATTCAACGGCTAGTTGGTAACACCCCATCCTAAAAAAGTCCATAAACAACAAAACTGACTTTATTAATGCCACTATTCTCTCATCCTAAAGCGACCCACTCAGAATTTTTATTTTTTATTTTTCTTTTAAGCTGTGTGATTTTATCTTAATAATTTATACTTGCCCATTTCACATCAGCAACCCGTGAGAAATACATACATAGAGAGAGAAACTGTTCATACGGGATGACAGAAGGTAAGTGTTATGTGTTGTTGACTATAAGCTATAAAAGTTAGAGAAGCAGCAGGTCTTCTTTGTATTGGCCATTTGGGGTAAAGAGAGGTCCTATCATAATTGAAGGGTAAGCTTTCAGCCTTTCATGCTTCTATTACTCTTTTACAACCTTTGGGTTTTTGGGTCTCTCTCTATCTCTCTCTCTCTAGAATGTAAACCTGTGCTGAATTGCTAATGAAAAATTGGGTTTCAATGATATCGAGCAGAAAAGAATCTGTAATTGGGAAATTTTGAATTCAGCTAAAGATATATTGACATCTCTCTGTTTGTGTATATGTGTGTGTGAGGACGTTTATTGGTGTGAATAAGCTTTTATGACACTTTTATGCACAATAAATTCCAAAAAAAAGGAAAAAGGATTCAGCAGCTCTATTAAATGAAAATACCCAGTTAATCCCATTTGTTGACTTGCATCCAGGATTCTTCATCCAGCTCTTTCCATCAAGAAAGAAGCATTCTTCTATGGAGATTTCGCCTTTCAGAGGATTATCTGAACTGGTATGGCTATTCTTCAACCGTACTTATGCTTTGAACCAAGATTCCAAGTTACATGTTTTGCTATATTTTGTTTAAATTGTACTTATTCTTGATATTTCTAGTGACAAAATTCGAGATTTTAGGAGTTAGTCTAGACAACATGAGGAATTACTAGGAGAAAATCCAAGGGGAATTGGGAGTGAGAAAAGCAATGCATGTTAAGAAAAGGAGGATATGTTTTCATTATACATATAGAATAATTTGGAAAATTTTCATGTCATTTGTGATAATTGGGATGTGAGAACTGAACCGAACAAGATGAATCTGGGTTTTGTAAGCTTGATGAAAAAGTTGGCGGCGTCGACTTTTGGAATAATTGAAGAATGATATTGTTACAATGAGATAACAACTAATTAGTTGCTTTTAATTGTTTTTTTATACAGGGAATGGAGGATCCTTGTTTCATCCATCAATGGATGAACTCTCTTGATGAGCTCAGTGCAATACCAATAGCAACTGCATTTACAGATAACCTGCAACACACTTTCTCTCACCCATCCTTCAACCATAAAACTTCCATGGAAACTCCTCACATCGAAAGACCCCCAAAACAACTCAAAACAAACAGCTGGAATTCCTGCAAATTTGATCCTATGTCAAACCCACATCCTGCTCCTAATCCTAACATTCTTTCCTTTGTCAATTCGAACTGCATGAATCAAGTCAGTTATGTGAAGCCTAAGGAGGAGCAAATGTCTTCTAAAAGTGTTACCGCTACATCCTTCCCTTCGGATATATTGACTTCCCAAGGTTCATTTGGGAACCAAAGTTATGCATTTAAGGCCTGCGAAGGAGTGAAAAAGAGTAGCATAACCACTAGAAGTTCTCAAACTCATGATCACATCATAGCAGAGAGAAAGCGGCGAGAGAAGCTCAGTCAGCGGTTTATAGCTTTATCTGCTATTGTTCCTGGTCTAAAAAAGGTATCGAATTCTATATAGATTTATCTATAAACATGCTGGTGTTTTTTCAAAAAGAGACATATATACATGGTACTTTAATAAGCTGCTTGCAAGTGAGATACAGTGTCTTTCAAGTCCCAAACCATAACTTTCATTGATTATTGTCTGCTAAATTATTTGCAGTCTGGCATCTGTTTGCTGCACATTGTTAAAATTCTACTAGAGAGACTTTCTGTTATTGTGATGTTTATCTCTATTGTTTTCATGCGATAAACCATTTTGGTTAATTATTTGCAGCTCTATTTTAGTTAGATGCAATATGTTTTGAATTATCTCCATAATTATTGTTCAATTATGTTGTTATTGGTTGCTTGTCAATCTTCTTTTCTTCTGTCCTTTTTTTATTTCTTTATCAAATCATCCCAAGAATTTCCAATATCTGAATTATTTCTGCTCTAAATAATTCCCAAATAATGACTTTATTTGCCAGACGGACAAGGCTTCGGTTCTTGGAGATGCTATCAAGTACTTGAAACAGCTGCAAGAGCGAGTAAAGACACTAGAGGAACAGACCAGGAAGAAAACCATGGAATCAGTGGTCTTTGTGAAGAAATCTCAGCTCTTTGCTGATGGTGAAACTTCATCCTCTGATGAGAATTTCTCTGAAGGACCCTTTGATGAGCTACTCCCAGAAATCGAAGCACGATTCTCTGATAAAAATGTCCTTATAAGAATTCACTGTGAGAAAAAGAAGGGAATTCTTGAAAAAACAGTAGCTGAAATTGAAAAGCTCCATTTGACAGTTATCAATAGCAGTGTCATGACCTTTGGGAGTTCTGCTCTTGATGTAACCATAATTGCTCAGGTACTTTCTATTTCTTCTTTGTCATGAAGTTGGAACTTCCAATCCTTAAAGATGATTCGCCAAAAAAAAAAAATCAAATCACTTTTCTTTCCCATTTCATGCCACATTATATTCATTTCAATGAATGGGGATTTTCATGAACAATTCACTTTTCCTTTCTTGTTTCTCAAATTTTGATTCAAGCGCACTAAAACCCATCTCACTTTTCTGCAGATGGACACAGAATTCTGCATGAAATTGAAGGATCTTGTGAGGACTCTGCGCTCGGCCGTCCAACTATTTATGTGACAGAAGAAGAACCAAGTTCAGTCCATATATAGAGGAATCTCTTTTTCAGTCTCGTCGTTGAAGGAAGCTTAGAAAGACTAGGAATAATCCTCACTTTTACAGTCAGTCCTAAATCTCTTTTTCAAAATTTCTGTGAACAAGGCCTGTAGTTGCTCCACCATGTTAGACCATCTGCCTTGAAGTTTGTTCGCTGTGAGGTTCATTTTGCAGGAGGGTTTTTTGTCCTTTGGTCAATTTTTTGCATGGTTTGCTTGTGTCATGACCATGTTTTATCTCTCACCTGTTTCAAAGGAGTGATGATCTCACAGCTTGTTTGGACATTTTTTTTGGGGGAGGTTGAAAATTCAACCTAACCTGTTTTTGTGTCCCTATCTATTTTCCAGCAGGGGTTGAGAAGGGATAAATGGTGTTTGGGTGGATAGACTAGAAGGTTTTTGTTCCTGAAGTTTGTATGGTTAGTGTTTTAGAGGCATCTTGAAAATCTTTTTATTGGGCCTCTTTTTTCTATAATGTATGTTATTTGGTTTGTAACAGTTGTATCTACCATAATGGAATATGAATAATTTTTCCCATTTTTCCAGTTTCCATGGAGTAACAAACACAACACAGCTAATTAAAAAATACTTGAAAATTCAAGATGGAACATCATTAACTCAATATTCTATAGCCCCCAAATGAACAGAGCAGAAGCAGCCAACAAGAACATAAATATAAAAAATAAAAATAAAAAAACTATTAATTATGGGCTGTTTGGGACGAGGGATTTTGGAGGAGTGGGGATGTTAAAAAAAAAAAAAAGTCAAACTACAACCAAACAATTATCATACCACATAATCAAGTAGTTGGGGAGCTTATGTTGAACTGAAAATTGAGTTGATCTTGGTGGTTGAGCATGACAATAGGAATTGACAGCTTTCAAATAAAATTGGAATGGTTGCCGTCGTTGGAAGGATTATGTACAAGACTAATCGCGTGATTAATTTAAGAAGAATTATTATTAAAATGAGTTTATTTATAATCTTTAGTCCCTACCAAAGATTGTGATCTTGGTATGTCTCTTTGAATTGTCGTTAAATTATTTTATACTTAATAAAAGATATTATTCCATTAGGGGAAAAAATAAAGAAGAAATCAAATCAAATCAAATTATGGATCATTAGGTTGAAAATCATATGTTTTATGATATGATTGAAGAGAAAAAGAATCTGGGTCTTAATATAGTGACAATACTAAGGTCATGCAACCGTTGAATTTGCTTCGATTGTTGATTTAGATGCAATTATGCTCGTTTGATTGTTGAGAAGATGAACTAAAAATGAAAATAAAATTTTATAAAAATCCATGATTTTAAAGTTCCAGTTGTGGGTGGCATGGTTTCCTTTGGGAGTGGCTCCTTTGAACTTGGAATGCTGTTTCTGCCAAAATTGGCTAGTTGTCCTTAAGAATTTGAAGATCTACATTTTTCTTTTTTAAATACTTCTGTCCCAAATTCTTTCAAATATTATTAAGTAGTTATCGATGCACTTCCACATGCTGGACCCCAGCCCGAAATCTTCCCTTTAAGATTGAGAATACACATGCCAGCGTGCGATTAGCTTTCTACTTCGACGTGTTTTTTTCTTTCTTTTCACTAAAATATTGAGGGTTAGTAAATTGTTACTCATGCTCTGTTGGGTAGGAGGATAAAAAGGTGAACATAATAAATACAAGAGCAATGAACTTTCTATCTTTAAGAAAGGGCGACCCACTTTCTATCCTATGCGTTTAGGTGCCAAAAAGTGAAATTTGAAAAAAAAATAAAATAAAATAAAAATCCCACCCCACCTTTTTCCTTCATTCTTTTTTCCTTCCTATTTCGAGTTCTCTTTTATAGAAAACGCATTCTCCTCAATCCTCTCTCCCCATCCTTTCAGTTTTCTTTGTAGTAATGCTATGCATTCCTAAAAAGTGTATCTCTAATCAATCAAAAGCTTTCCACATCTTTCAAAGAATGATTTTGGTAAAAATAAAAAGAGTTAGATTATTAGCTAAATCATTGAAGACACTAGAAATACGCTTTTTATGAACGTTTAATAGTTTCTTTTCCATCCCCACTGTTTCCTC
>JAESVK010064242.1:0-12357 GCA_017140935.1 Hamamelis virginiana
GGGCGTGCCAGAAAGGTTGACCTTACACCGTTTCAAGGTAAAAGATTGGTTCGAAGTTAATCGAGCCAAAATATTATAATCAGGCAATTGTGAGAATTCGGCTTCGCCTCAATGAAGAGGACTTTTAATTAATCAAATAAGGTAAAATAATTGTAAATGACTCGAAATGTAACAAGTAAAGCATTAAATAAAATATTTCGAAGAAAACACATAATCATATTATTACCTCCATTTCTGGTACAGCAATTATACACTTCTGTTAAAGTCCTTCGAAGCAATCAGACTGAAGAGGATAGAAGAGAGAGGGAGAGAGATCTTAGACGAAAAGGATAGAGAGATAAGGGAGAGAGATCTTAGACGAAAGGAAAGAGAGTATGGGATGAGAAAAGAATTTCTAAGTTAAGAGATACATTGAGGTGAGGAGAGATAAAGAAGAGATATGCATAAAGACGTGTGTCTTGTGAGGTCGTGGACCATTTGCATGGAGAGTCCTTCCTCTATTTATAGACTTGAGAGGTAACTGCTTTCCATCCGTGTCCAATAAGGTGTTGACAAGTGTCATAAGTCCCTGTGATCCAATTGAAATCTTCATATCTTGCTTCGTGAGAAAACTTTGCTTCAATATGATTGGCTTGAAAGAAAAACTGCTTAACCGCCTTCACACCAATTACGGATTGACACCTGCCCAACAGCACTGCTGATCTTCTATTTGAACGATTGAATGTTCTTATTTTAAATCCATGATCTGATAACTGCTATTTGATTTTTAAATAGAAAACTCACCACTAAACTGGCGGTTATAGGCAGTTACTTTGGTATATTAATCTAGTATAAAGCACTTCATTATATGCCTTTCCTTATTGGCTTAAAGAGCTGAAATTGTCTCTTATTAAAAATATTTGCCACGTGTCCATATTTCATTGGGCAGTTATTTTAATAGTAAACATACCCCCCGCATCAAGAGAAACCCTCTGTTTTTAAAGAGTTTTGAATTGATGTGATAGTCTCATGTCTTTTCAACTCTGCTGCATCATCATTGTTTTTACTTTTAAAGAACTGCGAACTGAGCTCTTCGATTTTTACTGTTTCCATATTGTCAACCTTGCATTGAACCTTCAATGGCAGCTTCTTCTTCTACACCTTCAACTGTGGAACCATCTTCTTCTCTTGTGTTATCACAACTTTTCAATGAAACCCTAAAATATCGATCTGAAGATGTTTACCCTCACATTCTAAACCCTCATTCATCTAATGCCAAATATACGGTTTTAGGGCCATCTTTTAAAAGAGAGATTCACAAAGATTTTACTCCTCATTTTCCATTCCCTGAAGGACAACAAACTTTGCTTCAACAGAGTAAGAAGCTCGAATGGGATGGAAGACCTATTAGACATTAGCCCAAAGTAGAGACAGGTTGGAATGCTTGGGTCGAACGAGCCAAAGGCTTTAAAGAACAAGAATGGCATGAGATAAGAATTCATGATGCCATCACTTTATCTACTAGGGGTTTCCAATGTAATGGTAAGCATCTTGCGGCTGCTTTATGTTTTTGGTCCCCTACCTTCAATTGTTTTCACTTTCCGTGTGGTCCCATGTCTCCAACAATCATGGACATTTGTAAAATTACCAGTATATTTCCCTTTGGATCTGAAATTACTACCTTTTTGGCTGAAGGTCAAACTTCAACTTATAACTTTCCTCCGAGCAAAGACCTTAGCTATTCTGCTTTTATCAAAGCTGAAATGAAAAATGATCCGAAGAAATTCTCAAAACAGGAATATATTTCTTTTCTTTTTTTTTGGATCAACAGATTTCTGATTTGTTCTTCTTCCCAAAGAATAACTCTGGAATTTCTTTATTTGGCTAAAGCTTTGTCTTCGAAACAAACGCTTGCTTTAGCTCCTTTTCTTTTGGCCAATCTCTACAAAAGATGTCAAGAAATGCATTCCAAGAAATTGTCTTATCAAATGGGGGGTCCCTTTTGGATTTTACAATTTTGGCTATATGCATATTTTCCTGAAATTCGACATAACTTAATTGATTTGAAAGAGCAGACTTTTGTTAACTTTGGTGAGAGAATGATAATGACTGAAAGTGTTCATTCTTTTTCTTTTGAACAATATTTAAATTTCTTTGTTAAACTGGATCTTCGAAGGAATGCTTATTTCTTTCAACCATTCTTCAATCCAAAGATTGGGCCCCAATGGATAAAGAAAATTAAAAATGTTCAGCACCAAGAGACTTACCCCTCATATGTGACAAATTCTTGGGCAAGCTTTCTGATCAGTAGAGACCTCGTTGTTTCTTCTTTTGCTACAAGAGGCAGAGCACAATTTTTTGAATCCCAAAGTGAACCATACCTGCCTAATCTTTTTGCAAGGCAATTTGGTCTTCTTCAAGCCATTCCTCTTCCATATGTCAATTTATTCAATCTAGTTGCTTCTCAGAGAGTAACCTTCAAATCAACTGAACAGATCCAAAGCATCCAAACTCTCTATCTTAAGTCAAAAAATAGTTTTCAATTCTTCCAATTTGATAAATCAAACATTACTGAGAACTATTTTGAGACTTGGTGGGAGACCAACTGGCAACAAGCATATGGTGGCTTTGATGTTCCCAATCTAGCACAAGTTTTGTTCCCATTTGAACTTCGTTCAACTACTTCGGTTGATGTGGGAACTTCTGACAAGACAGCTTCTTTACTTTCAACTCAAGTTCCAATGAAAAAAGTGAAAAAAGAGAAGAAAGTTAAAGAAACTGAACAAATTTCTCCCAGTAAGAGAAAAAGTAAGTATTTATTAATACATATATTTTATTCAAACTAAAAAGAGTTTATTAATAATATTATTGTAAATGCAGGTCAAAAGCTTCTTAGTCAATCAAAGCCAAAAACTATCATCAGTGATCCAACTGAGATAGTGATTAGTGATGAGGAAAGTGAAAAAGAAACAGAAGAGGCCCCTCAATTGGTACAGAGAAGAAAAAATCCAATCCAAGAGCCTCCAGCTGTGCTTGCATCCCAGACTTCTTCTGTTTCTATAGCTGAAAAAGAAAAAAAGAAACTGTATCCTGATCTCTTCCCTGAGCAAAGGACTAAAGCTCTTCATAGTCCTTCCCAACTTCCAAAGCACATTGCTATTTCTGAGGAAATAGTCAATCCTGTTATTGATCCTCAAGAGGATTTGTCACCACAAGAAAGAAAAAGGAAAAGAAAAGAAGAGAAGAAGAAAGAAAAACAAATAAAGAAGGAGAAAGAAAGAATTGAAGAATTAGAGGCTAAAGTAGCCTTTTATGAAGCCAAGGCAGAGAGGACAAAAGAAAAGAAACAGTTAAAAAGACAAAAACGAGTTGAAGAATAAAAAGATCCTTCAAATGAAATTTTGTCTCCAATTCCTTTGGCAATGATGGATACTTCTGGCTATATTGCCAGTTTTCAAGTAAATTTCATACTTACTTTAAATTCTGCCAATATCTGTCTAAGACATTTTGTTCTAATTGTCTTTTTCTTTAGGTTCCTTCACATCCAGAGGTTCTTTCTTCAACTCCTGCTACTCCCTCAGTATCCCCAGAGGTAAGAAATACAAGTTCATTGAACAAAATTTATTGTATTTATTTTATTCAATTTATTAACATTTTCATATTTCAGATACATGAGCTACTCCAAAAAATGGCTTCTCATTTCGAGGCATTGCCTCCAGAGTACTATGCAGCTCTTCAAGCTACTGCCATTTTTGTGAGTTTACATATCTCATATATATTTGATTACAAAAAATATAAATCAAATATTTACCTTTGATTTATTGATACAGTCAGCTACACCTGTTAAATTCAACGATTTGGAAAACATCCCATCTCCTCCAATTTCTCAAGATACTCACATGAGTTCTCCTATCAAATTGATAACTTGTGAAGTTCTAACTGAGGTGAATATTTTTCAATTTAAAACTATATCAACTTTTGGTAAACTTCTTAAATAACATTTAATTCCTTTCCTGTAGACAAAAAATCAAGAAGAAGAAATACCTGCAGCTGTTCCTAGCGATCAAGTGAATATACCTCCTTCTGATGCATATTTTTCAGATACTGATGATACTTTGGAACTGGTTAAATTAGTTGCTTCTGCTGTTCAAACTCCTGAGGATGAACCAGTGGAAATTTTGACTGTTCATTCTTATTCAGCTAAAACCAAGTCTCTGTTTCAAAAATGTTCTGCTATTTCTTTGAATGACTTGAACCAGACTGAGCTTTGAGATGAAGTGGTTGCACAGTGTAATGATCTTCTTCAAGATCTACAAAATGCATTTCCAGGGTCTCCTACTAATCTGAAATATCTGATTACTCATATGATTACTCTTATAAAGAATCATGAAGAAATAAGGAATGACCTGGCTCAATGCAATGTGACTTTAGAAGAAATGCATCTCTTCTCTAACACATTGAAGACCAATCTGGATTCTCAGAAAGAAATAGATCAGACTATTCATCAGATTGATTCAAAAATTCAAGCTCTTCAAAAGGAACTGCAGGACCTTCAGATTGAGAGGACTTCGAATCAAGAGAAACTTCTGGCTTTGAAAACTGAAGCTCTTCCAACGAAAGAAAAATTGAAGTTTCATCTTGACAACAACCCACAAATAGCCAGGAAGAAAAAAGGACTCATGCAATATCTGGATAGTAACAGTGCTGATTGGGAAAGCTTTAAGAAATCTTTGCAGTTTTTTTAGAAAAAGGATGTATCTGAAACAATTTCATAATTGCTCTTATGTGAACATTTGCTTCGATCCTTTATGAATATATTTTCTTTTGTGTCTATTACATTTTCCTATTCTCCCAAATTGTTGGAAAGTATTCTTTTAAGAATCGTCCATTAATTTTCTTATTGTGTACATACCCATTCATTCCTCTTAAATGGTATGCACCTCATTTTAAAACTCGATGAATTTGAAATGGCCCTTCCCAATTTGGTGACCATTTCCCAAATTTCTGATCTTTCAACCCAATTGGTAAAATAGTTTTCCATACCAAATCACCTTCTGCGAAGGTTTTGATTTTAACTCTTTTGTTATAAGCCCTTGTAGCCTTTTTCTTTTGAATTTGAATTTGATTAAGTGCATCTACCCTTTCTTCATCAATGTTCTCAAGTTCCATATATATGGATTGATGGTAATCTTCAAAAGACATTTGATGTTGTTTGGCTACTCTTAATGAATTTACATTTATTTCCATTGGGAGTATTGCATCATGTCCATATGTCAATGCATATGGAGTTGTTCCAGTACTAGAACGTTTCGAAGTTCTATAGGCCCACAAAACTTCTATCAACAATTCATGCCACTCCCTTGGGTTATCTTCAATCATCTTCTGCATCGTTTGTTTGATAGTTTTATTCGAAGATTCAGCTTGACCATTAGCCTGGGCATAATAAGGAGTTGAATGAATCAAAGTAATTCCATATTGATCAACAAAATTTTTTACTTCATTCCCCACAAATACACTGCCTTGATCTGCAGTTATGGTTTGAGAAATTCCAAACCTACTCATTATCTCTTTTATGAAATTTATAATATCACACTGATTTATTGAAATCATAGGTTTTGCTTCAACCCATTTCGTAAAATAATTAGTTGCAACAATAATAAAAGAATGTTGTTTGGATGAAGGAGGAAAAATCTTTCCTATCAAATCCATTGCCCAACCTCTAAATGGCCATGGTTTGATAATGGAATTTAATTCAATTGCCGGTCTATGATGTAAATTGCCATGTTTCTGGCAAGCTTGACAACCTTTAGCATATTCAATGCAATCTTTGAGAATTGTAGGCCAATAAAACCCATGTCTTCGAATCAACCATCTTATTTTAATACCAGGTTGGTGTGCACCACAAATTCCTTCATGGACTTCACCCATTATTTTCATGGATTCTTTTAAACTTGGGCATCTAAGTAACAAACCATCAGCTCCTTTTTTATATAATATATCATCATATAAAATATACTTAATAGCTTTAAGCCTTGTTGCCCTTGTTGATTCAGCATTTGGGTTAGAAAGAAAATTTATTATTGGAGTTTTCCAATCTTTCTTAACAATTTGAACTTCATTTACCTCCAAAGGTAAACCTCTATCCAATAAAGAAGGTAATATTTTCTTTTTATTTTCGAAACAAATTTCTTCTTTCCAAGGATTTTCTTTAAAACCCGAATCAATTTGGGCTAAACTGTTAGCCTCTTCATTCATAAATCTTGGTATGTAATCAATGACTGCATCATCAAAGTTACATAACAAATGTACAGCACTCAAGTAATAAGGAATTAAAATGGGGCTTAAGCATTTATATTCTCCTTTCACTTGGTTTACAATTAATTGAGAATCTCTCATAACTTCAATCATTTCGGCTTTCCATTCTTTTAGTATTTCTAAACCAAACACTAAAGCTTCATATTCAGCTTGATTATTGGTTCCATTGTATTTAAGTCTAAGACTAAACTTAGTCTTAATTCCCTTAGGAGATTCAATAACAACTCAAATCCCAGAATATTGGTTTGTCTTCGAACCATCAAACCACATTCTCCATGGAGCAAAACCAATACTAAAAGAATCAAACTCTTCTTGTTTTATATCAAGGCATGGATGATCAGCCAAAAAGTCCGCTAAGGCTTGACCTTTCACAGCCTTTTGAGGCATATAAACAAAAGTAAATTCTGTTAATGCTAGAATCCATTTTCCAATTCTATTATTAAGCAAAGGTCTGGATAATATATATTTTATCAAATTGAATTTTGATAGGACAATTACATTCCTTGGAAGCAAATAATATCTGAGTTTCATTGCAGCAAAATACAGTGTAAGACATAACTTTTCAATTGAAGAATATTTGCATTCAATACAATTCAATGCCCTACTCAAGTAATAGATGGCTTGTTCTCTGAATTCATTGTTATCTTGAGCCAAAAGACAGCCAATAGATTCTTCAGCTGCTGAAATATATAACTTCAAAGGTTTATCCAACCTTGGTGGCATCAAAATAGGTGGATTAATCAGATAAGTCTTGATTGCTTCGAATGCCTTCTGATGCTCTTCGTTCCAATTGTATTCATCCTCATTTCGCAGCTTCAAAAGTGAAGAGAACACTCTGGTTTTTCCTGTAGCATTTGAAATGAACCTTCGAAGGAAATTTAATTGCCCTAAAAATCTTTGCTAACTCTTTTTTATTAGAGGGAGGTTTTGCATTAATAATTGCTCTCGTTTTATATGAGTCTATTTCAATGCCTTTTTTGTGCACTAGATAGCCTAGGAAATTTCCAGCACTAACACCAAAGACACACTTTTGTGGATTCATCTTCAACTTGTAAAATCTCATTCTCTTAAATACTTTTTCTAAATATTCTAGATGATTTTCTATATTGTTTGATTTAATAGCTATATCATCAATATAACATTCTAGAAAATCACCTATCATATCATGAAAAATAGCATTCATAGCTCTTTGATAAGTAGCTCCTGCATTCTTCAAGCCAAAAGGCATTACGATCCATTCAAAAGTACCAATACTGCCAGGACATCGGAATGCAGTTTTATGGACATCTTCTTCAGCAATATATATTTGATTATATCCTGAATGTCCATTCATAAATGACATTATTTGATGTCCAGCTACTTCATCTATCAATAAATCCACAATAGGCATCGGGTATTCATCCTTTGGAGTAGCCAAATTAAGATTTCTAAAATCAATACAAACTCTCAATTTACCATTCTTTTTAATCACAGGAACTATATTAGAAACCCATTCAACATACCTGGCTGTTCGGATAAAACCTGTTTTCAACAATCTTTCAATTTCTTCTTTAATCTTTGGAATGACCTTTGGAGCAAGTCTTCGAGATTCCTGCTTGAATGGTTTGAAGCCTTCCTTTATTGGCAACTTGTGCTCAACCAAAGATCTGTCTAAACCTGGGATTTCATGGTAGTCCCATGCAAAACAATCCTTGTACTCTCTCAACACAGATATAAGCTTCTCTTTAGTTGAATCATCTAAGAAATTACTGATAAAAACAGTCTTCGAACAAGAATCACTATCTAAATTAACTTCTAATAAAGTATCAATATTTTGCAACTTTAAATTAAAAGATTGTTCAGAAACTAGAGAAACATCATTATCAAATACAACCTTTGACTGGTCATGTTCATTTTCCAGAATACCTTCATTCCATCCTGCATGAACTAATTCTTCATCCAAAAGCTTCGAATGAATGGCTTGTACAGCCACTTTTTCTAAGGCCGCATAAACAGCCTCAGTTTCTAATTTCTTAGAGAAATTAGGCATTTGATTCATCATCCATTTTTTCCGGACCACTAACTGGTCCTACGAAGTGACAAAGTGCATCTTCCCAAATTTTGTCTTCGTTAACTGAAGGAATTTTACTTAGATCAACCGGGCCAATGGGCTCTTCATAAAGCCTGACTTCCATTACGTTCGAAGCTACATTGAATGGTTTTCGATCAGCTTCCACCATCTCAAACTCTGCATTTTCATTCAAAAGAATTAGTTGCTGATGCATTAAAGATGGAATACATTTGTTAGCATGTATCCAATCTCTACCTAATAATGCATTATAATTTGAATTTCCTTCAACAACAAAAAATGCAGTCATTGTAGCCTTCGAACCAACAGTTAATTCGACAGGCAATATCTCTTTTGCTTTCTTTTTACTTCCAGCAAATCCAGAAATTACAACTTCTGTTGGGAGTAACTTATTTTCTTCTAAATTGAGTTTTTTCAAAGTAGTAATAGGCATTATATTAACGGCTGCTCCATTATCTACTAAAATTCTGTTTAGTGGACAACCATTAATATATGCCTTTACATATAAGGGTTTTAGATGTTTAGTCATCTGAGAAGTTGGTTTTACAAATTTGTAAACTTTACCATTGGCTTGAAGTTCAACTTCAGATTCCACGATCTCAAGACAGAAACCTTGAGTGTCTTCAACATCTCCATCAATACAATTGCTTTGTCCTGGTTTTGCCTCGAAAGATGTTGGTAAAGTAAAGGCCATGTTGACATTTGCTTTCTCTATCATCAGATCAAATTCTTGATCTTCAAGAAAATTGATTTCCTTTAAAGTATTCGTTTGAACATCGTTTGGATTTTCTTCATCAATTTCCATTGCCTCCTTGCATTGCTCAATGATCGAGGATAATTTGTTCTCATCGACCAATGTCATATGCTTCTCATTTTCATCTTTCATAGTCTTTCTTTCGAACCTTGGATTAGGCTTTGAAGAATCTACATTTTTCTGAATATTTATATTAATATTCTCTTGCATCTTGGCATACCTTCATTGCAATCTTCTTTTTTGAGTCTTGGACATAAACGGCCGGTATTCCAACTCTTGGTTTTTTGGATGTCGTAGAACATACCAATTGTCGATAGGCACCTTTGGTGGAATAACTAGCTTCGACTTTCCTTGTTGATTCGAAGTTGGCATTTCTCCTGTAAAGACACCTGCATTCTTTCTATGGTCTAGAGTACATCCTTTAAAATTAGGCTGGTTAGGATTTGGCACTTCTGGTTTATAAAACTGATTATTGTTTCTCAAACCAAAATTTTGTTGATTAAAATTTGGTTTGTTAACATAACCAGGCCTAAAGTACTGAAAATTCTTTTGGTAATTCTTAGGTGGATAAAAAGGTCCATAAGAGAATTTATGATGTGGATGATTAACATATGGAGGTTTAGGATAACTTACTTTTCCTTTACCTTTCTCCCATGGCTTCACAAAATGATCTACCTTTCCAGTATATGAATTATCTTTTTCAGCCACTCTAACATACTCTTCACCACATTTAGAACATAATTGTTTGAGAATCCCTTGATCTGGCTTTGAAGCAGTTGACATTAAAGGATCTTCAAACATTGGTAATTCTGTTTCTGTTTCTGCTTTGGATCTGATTATCAAACTCTTAGATTCTGGATTATGGATCAATCTCTTCTTATTCTTCCAAGTAGGAAATTCAGCATTGTGCATCTCAACAAATAATTCTTTCATTCCATTCTGTGAATCTTTCAGAGTAAATTCACTTTCATTTTTTTCTGAATGAATAGACTCAATATCTTCTTCAATTCGACTTTCCTGTAACATGAATCGAATAAAAGTAATTTTGTCAATTCCATACAATAATGTTTTCCAATTATGGACATTTTGATTATTTTTCCCTCTTTGATCTGTATGCCTTTTAATTGGGAAATGAACATCATGGAATTCGACTTCAACTTCTTGAATTGAAGGGAAAGGGTTATTATCAATACCCATAGATTCATCACCTTTGTCAGGGAACTTTAAATTCCCTTTTTGAATTTGTTCTTGTATTACATTTCTAAATAAAATACAATTACTTGTTGAATGTCTCCAAGAATTATGCCATTTGCAATATTCTTTATTTCCTATCTCTTCAAAATTTGGAATTTTATGTCCTTTAGGCAATTTTATGAATTGACCATTCAACATATGATCAAAAATAGAATCTACTTTTGATATATCAAAAGAATATTGCCTCGAACCTTCATTCGAAGCATTTTTCTTTGTCTGATAACTTGTTTTACTATCTATTTTTATTAATGCATCACAAGTAAATGGTGATTTGCCGATTATTTCAGCGGCATCTACTTCATAATTTGGGTTATAATAATAACTCTTAAAAGATGAATTTTGTCTTTGATATTCTTCTTTTAACAAAATGTCATACCTCGACACTTTGGTAGTTAATTCCATGAGATCCCTAAATTCAATTCCATCGAATTTCTTTCTTAACTCAAACTCCAAACCATTCTGAGCTAACTTCACAAATTCATTTTCAGGTAAACTAACTCTGCATCTATTCTTTGTTTTTTTAAATCTATGAATAAATTGTGAAGCTTTTTCATCAGGTTTTTGTCTAAGTCTGGCTAAATCAGCCATAGAAACTTCAGGATCAGTTCTAAAAAACTGAGTATGAAACATTTCTTCTAATTGTACCCAATTTTGAATAGAACCTGGTGGGAGATTTACATACCAAGTAAATGCATTCCCTGTTAATGAATTTGAAAACAATCGAAGTTTCAAAAAATCATTATTTCCAGCTTCACCGCATTGCCCAGTGAACCTCCCAATATGCTCTATAGTTGATTGTTCTCCTTCACCAGAGAATAGAGCTAATTCCAGGACTTTATACCCTCTTGGGAATTCATATGTTCTATCAATCCAATCAGGATATGGCTTTTGATATAATGAGACCTGAATATTTCTATTCAGAGGTCCATATGTTTCTTGAATTAATTCAAGAAGTTGATTTCTAGTTGCCATAATGAGATGATTTCCAGGCATATTTGTATTAACATTTTGATTTTGAAGCACCCTAAAGTTTTCATTTTGACTTTGATTCACTTTGTTTCCTTCATAATCACTAGATCTCTTCCCTATCAACCCCCCGGGTTCATTGGTACTATCATACAAAGGATTTGTGAATTGATTTGAATCTACATGATGTGAAACATTTTTATGAACATCATTATAACTAAACTTTATGGGCTGATTAGTGAATTCATCATAATGAAATTTACTATTCATTTTGTTCATTTCAGATGAACTACTACTTGGTTTATTAACATCTATAAACGTAGGAAATATAAACTCATTTTGTTGAGCATTCATCACTGCTTTTGATTTACTTATATCACTAAAGCCATTCATTGGCCTTATATTCTCTTTTTGACCATAATTTGGCCTTATATACTCATTTTGGCCATAAATTGGCCTTGTACCTACCGACCCCCCGGGTTATAAATTCACCTGAGGGGGAACACCCAATAATAAACTTCATGGTAAGTTCGAGATAACAGCTTGTTTCTTTTGTGAACCATTATAAATCTCTTCATTTACAGAAGTACATTGTTTATTCATAGTATTTATAATGGTTTGCTGTAATTGTTGAGTAATTTCAGCCATCATTGGCCGAAATATTTCAGAAACTTGTACTGCTAACTGCGACAGAGTTTCTGGATTAGTGTTCTGTAGATTAACTCTTTCTATACTAGCTTCAACCCTCGAGTTTTCTTCATTTTGCAATGAATTTTGATCTTCAAGAATGGCTTCAAGGCCATCTTCTGGCCTGATCTCACCTTGATTTGAAGATTCCGTTTGTTTAGATCTTCTTGTCATCATAGTAAGAAGATTTTATATTTTGCCTTAACAGTCCCACCGGGCTTGCCAAAAAAGATGTTCGCTTAAGAAATCTTCAAGTTGGCAACTGCACACGTATGGTTTGAAGTGGGGGGCGTGCCAGAAAGGTTGACCTTACACCGTTTCAAGGTAAAAGATT
>JAESVK010064247.1:0-30202 GCA_017140935.1 Hamamelis virginiana
CATAAAAATCTGGGAGTCTACGACTCATTACTAGAAATTGCATTTCTTAACAGGTTGACTACCCAAGACAAGCTTTTAAGATGGGGTGTTATTTCTTCCATGTCCTGTGTGTTTTGCAGAGCTGATGGCGAAGATAGGAATCATCTCTTTTTTTAGTGCAGTTTTACTGCCATAATTTGGGGAAAGGTGCTCAGGTTGTGCGGTCTCAATAGACGTCCTCAGTCTTGGGAGAATGAGTTCATCTGGGTTACCTCTTGTAAAGGAAAGACTTTCTGCTCCACCATCAGAAGGATAGCTTGGGCTGCTACTATCTATAATATCTGGAAGCAACGGAATCTTAGAATTCATGAAAACCTATACATCACTTCTGATAATATTTTTTCGTTAATTTGTAATGATGTGAGAAATAGAGTGTTAATTATCCAAAAAAAGAAATAGAGTGTCTAGTTTTCATGATATTGCTAATAATCCCTGTAATAGATCTATGTGTGACAGATGGGCTTTTGATTGTAATATCTTAAAACATTAGGGTTGGGTACTTTTTCTCTTTGCTGGTTGCTTGTGCCCGGGCTGTGGGCGTTTAAGATTGTCTTTTGTTGGTTTGCTTTTGCCCGAGCTATGGGCTGTTGGTTGCTGGTTTGTTCTGGTGGTCCTCTGCTTTTCTCTTTGCTGGTTGCTTGTGCCCGGGCTATGGGCGTTTGAGATTGTCTTTTGTTGGTTTGCTTTTGCCCAGGCTGTGGGCTGTTGGTTGCTGGTCTGTTCTGGTTTGGCCCTCTGCTTTTCTGCTTGTTTTTTAGGCAGGTTTTTCTGGTTTTTTTCCCTTTTTTTTTAGGGGAGGTTATATCCGTTTTTCTGTAGGTTTTTGTGGCCTCGGTTTCTCTCTTATTCTTTTGGGCTCTGCCCTTTTTGGTTCAATAAATTCTTAATTATCCAAAAAAAAAAAAAAAAGTCTTCTACGAGATTAAAGTGTCAATCAAGGGCTTATCCCATTGCTTGTGGGCCTTAGCCCATTGTAGCGTTATGCTACCAAATGATCCCCATATGCTTTTGGGCCTTAGAGGTAGAAAGTGAGATTTGCGCGGGTTTTAAGCCCAGATTCTATAGGTCTGTTCATTCTGAGTGTCTTTACTAGGGGCTTCTTTCCCTAAGATTCCCTAGTCTACCTCACGTGCTTTTGGTGTGAACCTTCATCCTTTTCAAAGGAATGTCCTAGAAAGTAGGGGCTTTGTGAGTTTTGTAAAATATCATTCTTTTTCAAAAAAGCAATCATGGGGCTTTAAATTTTTTTTTTTTTGGATAATTAAGAAATATATACCAAAAAAGAATTACAGCGCAATTGCCATCCTGGCGACAAGCCGAAGCTTAAAAGCCCAAAGGCCAACTAACCTCCCTATCCTACAAAATAAACCTCTTACAACCCAAGAGGCTAGGGAAAGTTTAAAACAAATACAAATACTTCGGAAGTTCAACACCCTTCATACTTGCATTTTAAAAGTCTATCACTAGACCTGAAAACACATCAACCGACAATATAATTTAGCAATAAATTGAACTCAGCCGGTCAAAGGCACGACCATCAAAGCCGCCAAGAGTAGGCCCAAAGCCCAACTGCACCATCACGAAAACTGTGATATGAAAAGCAAAACCATCATCACACATATACAAATAAAACCCATGAAGCTCCGTAGCATAAATAAATAAACCCTTCAACACATGGAATTGACAACTGTCCTCCACTTGGAAAAACCATCCCCACATGTACATTTGATGAGCACGGCCAGAGAAGTGCGACACCCGATACACCAGAGAACCAGCATGCATACCAAGTGGAAACCACCATGCGCACGGCCAACAAAGAGGAGAAATAATCCGTGGTTATTTAAAAACCACCCAAGACTTTAACACATCCCCCTGCCCAAGCTTAAGCAAGCTTCTAGGTAACCCCAATAGCAACAGCCCCAACCAAAGGGAGCAAGAGCAAGAAGCGGCAAAAGAAAAAAGCAAATAAAAAACACAGCCGGTCAAAAACAATTCCATCAAAGCTGTCAAACGCACCCCATGCCTTACTGCACCAACACGGAAACCGAGGATAACCAGCAGTTCACGCAAACATAAAAACATAAAAAACCATAAAAACGAGCATCATCATTAGGATGTGGAAATGATATGTCAAATGCAATTAATGCATTTAAACAATCACACCAACCACAACAGGAAACTCCACTTGCGCAACTAAGAGAACATCCCCACTTGCTCCTGCTTTCACCTAACCGGCCCCACGTTTAACATAACGTGGTTTAAGAAAACCACAAAAGGTGATACACGTAAAGGTGATACAAGACTAGCATGACAAGCATGACTAGCATTTAATGCATAAAAAGCACTAAAAGCACTTACACCTACCACGTCAGTAGTCACCTTCTCTTGTAATTCAAGCCTTTGAGAAATTGCCCCACATGCATGAACATTTCCAAACCTAGACAAGCTACCAAGACTTCCAAAAGTAACCACGTCAACCACTCCACCCAAAGTTCCACTCGGACTGCTGCAACCATGGTAGGCATGACGAGAATACCTTCCACAACAGGACATGGCGCTGCACCAGCCGCTAAACAGTCCTGCGCAGCTACAACATCAACAGCTGCTGGACCCGCGAAACTCGAATAATGAACCAACTGCACGCCACCAAGAGCATGTGCATGGATAGAAACCAACCGTGGTTTACAAAACCACTAACCAGCACAAAATTTGATGTTAAATGTAGGGTGTTGAGCTTTAAGAATGTTGAGGATAATCCGAGAAATCGTGAGTGTTGCATCAACTGGAGTGTTTCTACCGATATCCTTAGCAAGGGGTTGTATTTGTAATCTGTTTTGTTGCCTGTGCCCGGGTTGTGGGCTTATGTGGTTTTGGTTTGTTGTTGGTTTTGGTTTGCTTTGCCCGGGCTGTGGGCTGTTTGTTTGTTTTCCTGGTTGCCCTGTGTGTTTCTGTTGGCTTCTTTGGTCTGTTTTAGGCAGGTTTTCTTGGTTTTGTTCTGTTTTAGGCAGGTTGTTTTGGTTTTTGTCCCTTTTTTAGGGGAGGTGCTGTCCGTTTTTCCGTAGGTTTTTGTGGCCTCGGTTTATTTGTTTGTTCTTTGGGCTTTGCCCTTTTGGATTAATAAATTCTTAATTATCCAAAAAAAAAAAACCAGCACAATGGTATTGGGGACCTGGAATAGCCATAGGTCCAATAGCACTGCAACAAAGAGAGCTTGGGCAAGGCCAAAAATTATAACAATAAACCCACGAAGACATGCCACAACTCACAACACACCCAACCGTGGTTTTGAAAAAACCACAAAACATGGTTTTGGAAAACCACTAACAAGCAGAACAGCGGCACAAAACTTTGGGACCAAGAATAACACGACTCCACATCCCATGGCTAAGCTTCCATGCTGAACCTGTACCTCCTAAGCTGGCAAGCAACCACGCAGCACATAGATGGAGAAGAAGCTCCAGAAGAAACATCCATACTATAAAAATGATCCCCGTGGAACTTGAAAAAATAAAAATAAAGGAAAACAAAGCACGCCACCAAGAGCATGCGCACTGATAATAACATGGTTTACAAAGTATGCTTGAACAACAAACCACGAAACCAAGCAACAGAGGTAAACACCCCGAAAAATGCTCAGAACCAGGACCGATTAGCAACAAAGGCTTAGAGCATGGCCAACAATGGGAGAATAAACCCTCTTTAAGGCCAGCAGATTGTAGCAAAAAGCGAGCTACACGCAACAAATGGCCACAGCGGACCTAAATCTGCAAATATGGGCAAGCCTCCCTCTGATGGTGCTCCAAAATCTCTAACCCTTGAGAGGAACCAGATCCGAAGGAACATGAACATAGTACTCGAGCTAACAAGATCCAAAAGAACCTACCAAGAACAACCACGAACACCCACCCCCCCAAAGGGGGGTTAGTCGCCAAGCTTGAGAGCTTCTCTCTCTAGATTTTACTCCAGCAAAAGTTGACAGTTTTTGTGGGGCTTTAAATTGATTTCAAAATTTTCTTTTCTTTTTAGAGCATTCTGGCTTTGATCGTTGACTCTAGTGGGCCTGGGTTAAGTGTTGATTCATCTGTTGATTCTGATATGGCTAACAACGACGAGGTTTCCCCTACTGCTGTTGCCATAATCATGTCCTCCAAGGGAAGAATGGAAGCCCTAGCTCAAATGGCCGAAGATTTTCTAGCCCTAAAAGCAACCCAAGATCTATTTGAAAAGAATGGGGCTGAAATAGGAGAATTATCCATAAGTCTAAGCCCATCTTTGAATCCGTCAAGCCCATGGATCTGGATAAGAATCCTCAACCCAAAAATTCTTCATATCTCATTGAAGAGCCTATTCTCCTTAATAGTAGGATTGAAGCCCTGGAAAAAGCCCTCAAAGGATTCCGAAGGTCTGATGACTTGATGGACATGACCTCACTCTCCTTGTTCCCGAAAGCCCGCTTACCCAGCCACTTCAGGATGCCGGAATTGGAAAAGTTTGATGGGATGGGTTGTCCTAAGATCCATTTGAAGATGTATGTGAGAGCCACGCATCCCCGTGGGGCCGATGATAAGCTACTAGCCCAAATGTTTCATGAGTCGCTTGTTGGATCTGCTTTGAAATGGTTCTTACATTTGGATGAGTCTAAGATAAAGACATGGGAGGATGTTTGCATTAAGTTTATTAGCCACTACCAGTACAATACAGAAATTGATGTCACTCGTCGTGATTTGGAAACAACCAAGCAAGAACCCTATGAAACCTACTCAGCTTTTATTATGAGGTGGAGGGCTAAGGCCTCTCAGATGATCAATCGACCAACAGATGAAGAACAAATCCAAATGGTACTCAAGAGTTTGTTACCCAGCTATCGCAAGTATCTCTTTGCACAGAATTTTCCCAATTTCAAAGCTCTTGCTGGGACTGGAATCCAAGTCGAAGACGCCCTTGCTAAATGATCCATCGAAGTCAAACCATCTCTCAAAAGACAACGAACCATTTTCAAAGAAGAGTCAAGTGATGAAGTCAATACCATTATCCCACCCACGTTGCCTTCCAATGGAAAAAATCCACCCCACTAATTTGCTGATTTCCACGTGTCTTTTTTTTTTTTGGATAATTAAGAATTTATTGATCCAAAGAGGGCAAAACCCAAAAGAACAAAGAACAAAACCGAGGCCACAAAAACCTACGGAAAAACAGACAGAGCCTCCCCTAAAAAAGGGACAAAAAAAACAAGACAACAAGCAAGCAGAAAGACAACAAGACCAAACCAAAACAAGACAACAACAAACAACCCACAGCCTGGGCACCAGCAAGACCAACCAAGGAATAAACAACGCCCACAGCCCGGGCACAAGCAACTAAAAGAACAAACAAGACCAACCTTAAAGCTTTAAGATATTACAATCAAAGCCACATCTATCACACATATCTATTACAAGGATTATCAACAATATCATGGAAACTCGACACTCTGTTCCTCACATCATTAAAAATTAAAGAAAAAATAATATCAGAGTTGATGAACTGGTTTTCGTGAATTCTGGCATTCCTTTGTCTCCATATATTGTAGACAGTGGCAGCCCAAGCTAACCTCCTGATAGTAGGGCAGAAAGACTTCCCTTTACAGGAAGTAACCCACAAAAGCTCATTCACCCATGCACGGGGTTGTCTATTGTAACCACACAACTTGAGCACTTTACCCCAAATCCGGGCAGTAAAACTGCAACCAAAAAAGAGAAGATTCCTATCCTCTCCATCAGCCCTGCAAAACACACATGAGGGTTTGGTTCTGCGATCTCGGTTCTGGTTTGTGGATGCTTCTTTCACGGGCCCTCGTTTCTGCAATGGTGCCTTGTTGATGGTTTAGCTGTTTCATGAGGGTTTGGCCACTGTTGGGGTTTGTTTGCTTTTCCTTTATTCCTGTTGTGGATTCTTCTGCTGGATTCGCGATTGGTCCCTAGTTTTGAGTGCGTTGCTGAGTCACGATCCACTCTCTAAGTGGGGTTCTCGTGGGTCCTTGCTCTTCTCCCAGCCGCTGGTTGTGGTGCTGTTTAGCACTCAAGCTTCAAGGTTCTGTGTGGGTTTATGCGTGGGTTTCACGTGGACTGGTCGTTCATCCCCTCTGCAGGTTTTGAGAGGGTTTCACGTGGGTTTGAAGGTTCGAGGTCTTGATGGGTCACAAAAAGATAGTTTCTCCTCCAGCGCGTGGGGCTAGGTCTTCACCCATTTCACGTGGGTCTGAGATTCTTGTGATGGGGTCGTCTGTGGGTTTAAAGGATTCTGTAGTATTATTGGAAGGTGAATCTACAGTAATTGAAAAGGGGTGCTCTGTCGGGGGTTCAATTAATGGCTCTATTACTGTTACTGATGATAGAGATTCCTCTGTAAGTGGTTTTCCACATGGCTTTAAACCATGTGAGGGTGCTGACTCACATACGGATGCCGGGACTTATTCTCTGCCTTCACGTGGAGAATTTTCTTCTGGATCTCGTGGTGATAATGGTAATCAGCTTCTCTCTGGGTCCCGTGGGTTAGCAGCGAGGGTTCATTCCTCTGTGGGTGCTCATGGGGCTGCGTGCAAGGGGCTTTCAGCTGAGGGTAGTCCAAAACCTTCTGGTGATGGCTTGGTGCGTGATTTGAATTTATGCCCGGTGACCTCGAACATCTCTGCTTCTGTTACACATTCGGATTCACTTGTTGATGAGGAGGTTTTTGAAAAAAGTTTGGGATTTTCTGATAACACAGAAATTCTTTATGAGGGTTTTCCTCCTCCACGTGCAGGTTGTGATCCTCGATCCAGGAATTTTTCTGCTGCAAGGAATCATTCTTTCTCAGATCCATATGGCTCTCGATCAAGCTCTTTGGGTCAAGATCCACATGGATCTGAGGATTCGCGGGGCTCCTCTCTTCCCTCCACTTCTGCTGGTTCTCTGAATTCCCCTTCAGTGAGTCCTCGGGATGGTATAGTTTTGAAAGCTGCTGGTGAGGAAGCTTCATCTTCTGGTCTTAAGGTAAATGAGAGGTGTAATGCTGCTGGGTGCCATTCTCCGATCTTGGTTAATGATGGAGGTGTTTCAGCTGGTTCAGGGAAAAGGATAATCTCAGACTGGAAATCTTTGTTCAGTAGGCCTTCAAGCCTTTCCTCAAACCTGCAGTATCACAAGCCGGTGATGGTGGATGGGAGAATCCGTGTCAATCCTCCTGAGAGTGTGGTGAAGGCAGGAATGGTGCACTGGCAGGAATGCATTGTGGGTCAATTTATTGATAAAAGACTTCCCTATATGGTGGTTAAGAATGCTGTAGCTAAATTATGGGGACACAGAGAAATCCCAAATATCCTTTCCACTGACAGTGGCCTCTTCATTTTTAGATTCTCTAATCTTCAAGTAAGGGATTGGGTTCTTGATGCTGGCCCATGGTATGTTGGGGGCAAACCTCTCATTTTGAGGAAGTGGCACCCTAGGATGGAAATGCTAAATCTTAAACTGGTTAAAATTCCAATTTGGATTAAGTTGTTCAATATTCCTATTGAATATTGGACTGAGGAAGGTTTCAGCTTCATAGCCAGTGCTATTGGAAAACCTCTTTATCTTGACTCCCTCACCCAGTCAAGACAAAGGCTATCTTTTGCCCGTATTTGTGTGGAGGTGGATATTGACTGTGACTTTCCTAATTCCTTTGAGCTCGATTTGGGGGATGGCAGTGTCACAGACATTGGTGTTGAGTATCAATGGAGACCAAATAAATGTATTCCTTGT
This sequence comes from Hamamelis virginiana, assembly GCA_017140935.1. Classification (NCBI taxonomy): domain Eukaryota; kingdom Viridiplantae; phylum Streptophyta; class Magnoliopsida; order Saxifragales; family Hamamelidaceae; genus Hamamelis; species Hamamelis virginiana. The sequence goes on from JAESVK010064247.1 coordinate 7,797, forward strand.
GGAGTCTTTGGTCATGGACCATCTTCATGCCCTGTTGTGAGCAAGAAGGTTTGGGTTCCAAAAGCTAAAGAAGTGGGGAGTGGGGTGTCTGCTGAAATTAAAGAGGGTGTATCAGGGGCTGCTCCTAAAGCTAGCATAAATGTCCAACAATCTGCTGTTGGCAGCAAGTTGATCCCGGATAATGTGTCTTTGGATGGCAGCTTGGAGAGAGGGCATGTCAATGTTCCTGGTAGAAACCTGGTGAGTGACTTGGTCTCTCCTAATCGGTTTTCTGTTCTTGATTCAGATTGTGAGCCTGTGAATATTCCTCCTAACTCTAATGATAACCCTGTTAAAAATAATACCTGTTTAGATGTGGATACGGTTATTCCCAGTATACTTGTAAATGCTGTTTCTGTTGAGGGTTCCTCTGCTGTTGATATTGATTTGTCTGAGGTCACTTACTCCATTATTAAACATACTTCAGCTGACTCTTTGAATGAGCCTGTTTATTCTGATAGTTCCCCCATTATTAATAATTTTAAAAATGTAAAAATGGTTGATGAAATGGTTAATGTTTCTGGTGATGGATTGTTATCTAAGAGCAAGCTGAGAAAGCTTAGAAAACAAAAACATAAACTTGGCTTGGCTAGTGGTAGGGATGGCCTGGGTGATGGGTCCTCTATTCCTAATCATCAATGATCAATTTTGCTTGTTGGAATGTAAGGGGGTTGAATGACCCTCTAAAGCAGAGAGAAGTTCGGTCTATGATTTTTTCTCATGATATTTCTTTGTTTGGTTTGGTGGAGACTCGGGTTAGGTCTGTGGCTTTAGATGGTATTTTAATGCATATTGCCCCGGGTTGGTGTATTTCTCATAACTACAATCATTCTACCCTGGGCCGTATATGGGTTTGCTGGAATCCGAGCATTGTTAACTTGGTGTGTATAAATAGTTCAGATCAAGCCCTCCACTGCCTTGTTCGAGTTATTCAGGGCAATTTCTCTTGGCACTGTACCTTTGTGTATGCTTCTAATTGCCAATCTGACAGGAAATCGCTATGGAGGCAATTGAACTGGTTCTCTTCTTCTATTGGGAACAGCCCTTGGATTCTTTTAGGGGATTTTAATGTGACAAGGTTTGCTAGTGAAAAATTGGGTGGTAATGTCATGATGGATAGTGCTATGTCGGATTTCCATGAGTGTCTCTTTGACCTCGAACTTTTTGATATGCCTTTCATAGGTCCCATTTTTACTTGGTTGAATAGAAGAGATGGCGATTCTTTTATCACCAGAAAGCTGGATCGAACCTTAATTAATGAAGGTTTTATGGATGCCTTTCCTAATGCTTACACTCATTTTCTCCCTCCTGGAATTTCTGACCATTGTTTAGCTTTAGTTAAGCTTATTCCCCCAGCTGTGCAGGTTAAAAGATCTATCCCTTTCAAATTTTTCAATTTCTGGGCTGATCATCCTGATTTTCTGTCTATTGTTGGTAATGCTTGGACTTGTAGCTTTTATGGACAGCCTATGTACAGGTTGTATCGTAAACTCAAAGTGACTAAAGAAGCTCTCAAAGCCTTCAATTTTAATGAGTTTGGTGATATCAGGGGAAAAGTTGCTGATGCTAAACAGAGATTGTTTGATGCCCAGTCCTCTCTCTTACTTAACCCTCTCGATGGCTCCTTTGTTGAGTTGGAAAGGGATTGTCTCAAGGTTTATAACTCTCTAGCTCGGGCTGAGGAAGGGTGTTTTAAACAGAAGTCTCGTGTTCAGTGGTTGAAGCTGGGGGATCAGAATACAGGATTTTTCTTCAAGTCGGTTAAGGCAAGGAATTCTGTCAATTCTATTAAATGTATCACTCTTTCTGATGGTTCTAAGGTGGAGGATCCTGTGGCTATCAAGAATGAAGCTGTTTCCTATTTCCAATCCATTTTAGGCAGTGATCCTGGTTCTCCTGGAGATTATGGTATTCTTAATTGTTTGGAGGGGTTTGCGTGGTCTCCTAATCATCTTGAGGTCCTTAACAGAGACATTTCTGCGGATGAGATTAAGGCTACAATTTTTTCTATTAAGAATGATAAGGCTCCTGGTCCTGATGGTTTTTCGTCCTTGTTTTTTAAGAAAGCTTGGAGTATTGTGGGAGAAGATGTTACTGAGGCCATTACTTCCTTCTTCAGTTCGGGTTGTATCCTCAAGGAGATTAATTGCACTATTATTGCCCTTGTCCCTAAGGTCCCCAATCCTTCATCTTTTAATGAGTATAGGCCTATCTCTTGCTGTAATGTGATTTATAAGTGTATCTCTAAAATCATTGCTAATAGGCTTAAGTTGTGCATTCCTGACATCATTAGCCCTTTTCAATCGGCTTTTGTTCATGGTCGAATTATTTCTGATAATATTCTGTTGACCCAAGAGATCATGCATAATTATCATAGGGATGGGGGGCCTCCAAGATGTGCTTTAAAGATTGACATTAAGAAAGCCTATGACTCTGTTAATTGGGAAGCTTTGGTTGCTATTTTGAGACATATGGGTACTCCTGTTCACTTGTTGAAATGTATTGTTGCCTGTATCACTTCTCCTAGGTTTTCTATTGCTGTTAATGGGGAGCTAGCAGGTTTCTTTGCGGGGAAAAAAGGCCTAAGGCAAGGGGATCCTATGTCCCCCTTTCTTTTTGTCATTGTTATGGAAGTTTTGTCCAGATCTCTATCGTTGGCCACTAGAAGGGATGACTTTGAGTTCCATTTCAGATGTGAGAAAGTATGTTTATCCCATCTTTGTTTTGCTGATGATTTATTTCTGTTTTCTAAGGCCACTGTTGGCAGTGTTCAGATCCTTATGGATGTTCTGAGTGATTTTGAGGAGTTTTCAGGCCTCCAAGTTAACCGTAGCAAGAGTGCTATGTTTATCTCAGGTGCTAATGATTATGTGAAAGCTGACATTGTTCGTATCACTGGGATTAGTGTGGGAAGTTTGCCTTTAAGGTATTTGGGGGTTCCCCTTATCTCTACAAAGCTTTCTAGTTCGGATTGTCAACCGTTGTTGGATAAGTTGATCTGTCGTATCCAGTCGTGGACCAGCAAGTCTCTTTCTTTTACTGGAAGACTTCAGTTGTTATCTTCTGTCCTGTTTAGCATTCAGGTGTACTGGTGTAGCATGTTCATAATCCCCATTGACACTGTTTGCAGGATTGAGCAGATTTTTAATGCGTTTCTCTGGTCTGGATCTCATGGAAAGGCTCATAAGGCCAAAGTTAGCTGGAGTGAGGTGTGTAAACCTAAGTTGGAAGGTGGGCTTGGTCTTCGTAGGGTCAAGGATTGGAATATTGCTGCAATTTTGAAGCACATATGGAGTCTGTTCTCTAGATCTGGTTCGATATGGGTTGCATGGGTCGAGAAGTATCTCCTGAGAGGTAGAAGTTTTTGGTCCATCAACATCCCTTCCAATTGCTCTTGGAGTTGGAGAAAGATTCTCCAGTTGAGGGAAGTGGCTAGACCTCTTATCAGACATAGGGTTGGTACTGGCACTTCTACTTATTTATGGTATGACAACTGGCATCCTGTTGGTCCCTTACTTCAGCAGTTTAGTCCCAGGGTGGTCTATGATGCAGCTATTCCCCTGCAGGCTAAAGTTTCTTACATAATATCAGATGATGGTTGGAATTGGCCTATTACTAATACTTCTGATCTCATTGCCATCCGTAATAGATGTTATGATTGCCCTCCTCTCAGTTCCAGGAGGGAGGATACGGTGGTGTGGACTCTCTCTCCCTCTGGAGCTTTCACTACTAGATCTGCTTGGAATCATATTCGCCTGTCTAGCTCGGTTGTGGACTGGCATCATGTTGTGTGGTTCTCGAATTCTATTGGAAGACACTCCTTTATTTCTTGGTTAACTATTCTGAATAGGTTGACTACGCAGGATAAACTTTTGAGCTGGGGAATTATTTCTTCTATGTCTTGTGTTTTTTGCAGGGCCAATGTTGAGAATAGGAATCATCTCTTCTTTGGTTGCAGGTTCACTGCCCTCATCTGGAAGAAGGTTCTCATGTTATGCGGTCACAATCGTCTCCCTCGATTCTGGGAGAATGAGTTTATGTGGATTCTCTCCTGCAAGAGCAAAAATTTCTGTAACACCGTTAAAAGAATTGCCTGGGCTGCTACAATTTACATTATCTGGAGGCAAAGGAATGCGAGAATCCATGAAAACTCTTTCATTAGCTCTGATGACATTTTCTCTCTGATTTGTAATGATGTTAGAAATAGAGTTTCTAGTTTTCAAAGCATTGTTGATAGTCCTAGGAATAGGTCTATGTGTGACAGGTGGGCCTTTCATTGTAATATCTTTAAGCATTAGGGTTGGTTTTGTTTTTTGGTTGCTTGGGCCCGGGCTGTGGGCGGTTTCTGTTGTGGTTTCTGTTGTGCTTCTTAGTTTGGACTGTTTTTTAGGCAGGTGTGTTTGGCTTTTGTCCATTTTTTAGGGGAGGTTCTGTCCGTTTTCCCGTAGGTTTTTGTGGCCTCGGTTTTCTTTGTTCTTTGTTCTTTTGGGCTCTGCCCTTCTTGGATTAATAAATTCTTAATTATCCAAAAAAAAAAAGAGTGTTTCTACCGATATCCTTAGTAGGGGGTTGTCTTTGTAATCTGTTTTGTCGCTAGTGCCCGGGTTGTGGGCTTTTGTGTTTGGGTTTGCTGGTTGTGTTGGTTTGCTGGTGCCCGGGCTGTGGGCTGTTTTTGTTTGTTTTTCCTGGTTGTCCTTTGTGTTTTTGTTGGCTTCTATGGTCTGTTGTTTTTTTTTTTTTTTTTGGATAATTAAGAATTTATTAATCCAAAGAGGGCAAAGCCCAAAGAACAAAGAAGAGCCGAGGCCTCAAAAACCTACGGAAAAACGGACAGAACCTCCCCTAAAAAGGGAACAAAAACAAGGAAAACCTGCCTAAAACCCAAGCAGAAAACAAAGGACTAACCAGAACAAACAACAGAAACATATAGCCCACAGCCCGGGCACCAGCAAACCAACAAAAACAAACAAAACCGCCCACAACCCGGGCAAAAGCAAACACAAAGCAACAGACAGCCCACAGCCCGGGCACAAGCAAACAGAAACAAAACAGAACACAACCAAACCACCTAATGCTGCAAAATATTACAAGGAAAAGCCCACCTATCACACATAGACCTATTACTAGGGCTATCAACAATACTATTAAAGCTACACACTTTGTTCCTCACATCATTACAAATCAAGCTACACACTGTTGTTTTTTAGGCAGGTTGTATTGGCTTTTGTCCCTTTTTTAGGGGAGGTGCTGTCCGTTTTTCCGTAGGTTTTTGTGGCCTCGGTTTATTTGTTTGTTCTTTTGGGCTTTGCCCTCTTTGGATTAATAAATTCTTAATTATCCAAAAAAAAAAAAAAGAATTCGAAAACCACACAGAAGAATGCCAACTCATCCCTCTTTGGCCCGTGGTTTTGCGTGCCCAGTGTTGTTGGGAGGGGTTGGGTCTCAGACGCGTGGAGGTGATGGCCTAGGTGCCGTGGAAGCTTCTGATGACCATATGACTTATTTATTTCCTTGTGGGGCCGAGTCTCATAGTCTCGTATTACATGAGCATTTGGATACTGTTGGGGTTGGTGGAAATGCGGGAAATGCTGGCAATGCATTAAATGCATCAATTGAAATTCCTATTGCTAATTCACGTGGTTATGGAGTTTTCTAGTGAGAGAAGCTCTGGGGTTGGATGATTGTTCCCTTCCTTTTTCTCTTGTTTAAGGATTATTCCTTATTTGTTAGCTTGGTTTGATTTGTTCTTGTCTGTCATTGTGTTTAATGGGTAAGAATTTGGGTTTGAAGCTTGGTTCAAAAATGTCCCTCAAGGAGTTTCATGAGAATATTCCTGACAATGGTGATGGAAGTGCTTCAAGCATTCCTGCTGAGGAAGATTCAGTTGAGGTTAAGCTTGTTCTCAAGCTTATGGTAATAAAGAAATGGAGCTTAGAAGAACTGGCTAATGTTCTGTGTTACCATATTCGTGAAAGGGAGGAGCTTCATAAATGCTCTATCATTAAGAAAGGCCTTGATGTTTTGCTTGCTCGTGAAGGCAAAGTGTTGGCTGATAATAGAGATCTTGATGCCATCTTATTTGCTAGCAGTTTAGCTTCTGGTAGTGGTGGAGAGGGTAGTAAGGCTGTTGAGCAAGAAAATGTTGAGCAAGAAAATGTGAGATGTAGTGGGCTTGTTTCTTCCACCCCTAGTCCTGTTACAGGGATTAAGCTGGATTCGGTTGATTATGGAAGTGATAATGGCAGCATTTGTAATGATAGTTGTTGCTCTTGTGGTTCTGAGGAAGTATGCTCCTTGTGCGGCTCTGAGGATAATGATATGGAGTCCGTTCTTGGCAAGGATTCCATTGCTGAGAGTGGTCTTGCTGAAGAGGTGTTGCCCACTATTGGGTCCTGTGGTAGGGATGATGGGGGCGGCTTTGGTGCTTCGCAGTTGGTTGCATCCACGGATGTTAGAGGTCATGATTGTCCCCCTGCGCTAGCTCTGATGTCCCCTTCTCCTGCAGCTAGAGCAACATTTTCCAAGGTAAGTACAGTGGCAGGTTCAGCTACTGATGATGCACCTGTTGTCGCAGAGTCTCTAGTTGCTTCTGATGGTAAGAGTGCATTAAATGTTATTCCCGTTTGTGAAGAAGCTGATAGTGGAGTTGGTAAACATGCAATTATCCAAATAGAAGGAGTTGGTAAACACGCTTTGTCGTGTGGTGGAAAGGTGGCTGCTAGTGGGGTTGGTGGTGATCTTACATTTAATGCAAATCATCTTTGCGAAGTGGCGGGAAGTGTGGGTTTCCACGCTATTGAATTAAGTGGAAATGTGACTGATTGTGAGGCAGTTTCTCAAGGCCGTGTCTTTCCAGAGATGTCCCATGATGGGGTTGATTTTAGAACATTTAATGCTTGTGCATTAAATGCGTGTCAGGTGTCGCTTTCTAGTGGAGCGGTGGGAGACGTGGTTGGCTGCTCGCAAGTGGAGGGCTTGATAGGAGTGACTGATTTAAATGCATCAATTGCATTTAATGAAAATGATTCTTCTTTGCCGCGTGGAGCTACTAGAACTATGGGAGGCGTGTCTAAGAGTGATAGTGTCGCGGTTTCTCATGGGTCTGATGTGGGGGGAGGGTATGCATTAAATGCTCTAAAGACTTGTGGCATATCTTTTCCACGTGGAGAGACATGTGCTTTGGGTGGCTTGCCAAGTCCTGGCAAATTGATTAGTAGTGGGGCCGGTTCTCAATGTCATGCTTTACATGGTGTAGCAGATGGTGTTATGGTTGGGTCCTCGAATCTAGGCGATGGAGTGGGTGGGTTATGTTTGGATTCAATTAAAAAATTAAGTGGGTCCCGAACCCAAGGCCTTGAGGTTGCTGGGCTTGCGCTTGGGGATGCTGGGGTCAAAGCCGTGTGTGACCAAGGTAGTAGAGATGTTGAACCCGGTTCTTTTTTTGAAAGCCCATCTCACGTGAGTGCTAATATGTTACATGGCTTGCATGCTCCTCCGAATATTCATAACAGGCCTATTTTGGTTAAACCGCAAGGTAATCGTGGTTTTGATAATCCTAGGGGTTCTAAGGGTGTTGATTTACAAAGCGAGAATTTGGAATTCCCTCCTTTGTTGCCTTCGTCTCTTAATCTCAAGGTTGTTGGAGGGTCTGGTTCCAATGAGCACCCCGTTAGGTCTTGGAGTAGCCTTGTCCATAACCCAGCTAAATATTCAAAAATCCTTCATCTTTCAAGTATGGATATTGGTGAAAGTAAAGATGGTATTTTTGAAGTTCCTTCTTTGGTTATTGATGAAGGAAATAAAGAATGGGGCCTTTCCATCTTGGGGTATGTGTTTGATAAGAATCTTCCTTTCCCTATGGTTAGCAATTGGGCGTCTCGGATCTGGGGTGAAGACATTTCTAAAGTGTTGAAATTTGATAATGGATTCTACATTTTTAAAGCTAGAAGTTCGGAAGCTCTTGATAGAATTTTGAATGGTGGGCCTTATTACATTGCTGGTAAATATTTGGTTCTCAAACGATGGGTTTCGGGTATGGAGTTAAAGAAAAATTGTATTTCTAGTATCCCTCTTTGGTTCAAGTTCTTCGATGTTCCTCTTGTGTTGCGTACAACCAAGGGTATGGAATTTTTGGGAAGTATCTTAGGTTGCCCTTTGTTTATGGATATGCATACGGCCAATGGTAGTAGGGCCAACTTCGCTCGTGTGTGCATTGAGATTGATGCCCGTAAGGTTATTCCTAAATCTTTGAAAGTGGATGTTGGGAATGGTGAGATTGCTGAAATTGGGATTGAGATTCCTTGGTTCCCTACTCGTTGTGAGAAATGTAATGTGTTTGGCCACTCTTTATTGAAATGTCCTTACACCTCTCCCTCTCCTTTAGGCCCAAAGACTACTCAAGTTTGGAGGAAAAAAGACACTCAGGTTCCTACAGTTGTCAAGGATCAATGGCTCGAGGTCCCATCTACTAAGGCTAAGGTTGTTGAAGGTTCGCTTGCGAGAGTGACGGTTAATCCTTCCCCTGTTAGCAAGGGATGTGATACTAGTAATCAGTTCAGCGCTCTTGAAGCCAGTGATGTTGATGATGCTCAATTGGATGATTCGGATTTGATGGATTGCAATTATAATGATAATCTTTTGTCGAAAAAGTCTCTGAAAAAAAAGCTTAAAGATAAAATTCAGTCCCTTAAGAATTCTCGAGGGAGAGATGTCCCTTAGGTTTGGTTTTTTCTTTGTTTTCTCCTAGCCTCTTGGGTTGTAAGAGGCTTTGGTTTGGCTAGGGTTAGTGCTGTTAGCCCTTGTTGAGGCTCTTGTTTTGTGCTTTTCTGTAATATCTTGTTTTTTGGTAATATAATTCTTAATTATCCAAAAAAAAAAAAAAATTCACGTGGTTATGCTGGTGAAGAAGGTGGCATTATGCAAACTAGAGCTGGTGTGCATGGGGAGAGTTTGGCTTATGTTAATAATCCTTGTGGGCCCGGTTCTAAAGGGCATGAGGCTGTCCATGCGTTTGTTGATGGGGGAAAGGCCTTGTTGGGCCATGATACCTGTGGGTTTGAGGACAATAGCCGTGGCCTCTCTATCAACTTTAAACCCCGGAGAAAATGGGTTTTAGAGAGAGGAGCTCTCGGGATGCTGGGTGATCGAGGGTTCCTTGTTTGTTTGTTTGGTTTCCTTGATTGTGGTTCTCTCCTTGTGTGCTCGCTGTTGCTGCTTGTGGCTTCTCTGTTTTTTTCTTGTGGGTCTTTGCGGAGCTTCTGGTTTCTTTCTGTGCCTCTGGTGGGTTTTGTCTCTTATCCATTATGAATCCTATTTCTCTTGGCCCCTCCACTACTGCTCGTTCGTCTGGTAGTAGAAATCCCTCCATTTCGGTGGGTGCTACTGTAGCTTCTGATGTTTCAGTAGGTGGTTCATCCAAAAATTCTAGATCACGTGTTGGTGTTGGATCTAGTAAAGCTTCGGTGGATTCTCTTGTGGATGGGTCCCGTAGGCTAGGTTTGGAGGAACAAAACCTCGTGAGTGGGTTTCCACTTGGCGCTTTGTCTCATGGGTCTGTAGATAATGTTTTGGAAGGTTCCACTGTGTATCCTACTTCGCAAGAGCCTTTGGTGAGTGGAAGACCTCTTGGAGCTTCATCACGTGGTTCTGCAAGCCATGTGAAGTTTGATAAAGCACATGGAATGGGGGGTTCTTCTACAGTGGGTCCCGCTACTGTAGATGGAATTATTGATGCTTGCCCTCAATTAAATGCCGTGATTCCCCTTGTTAATAGTGGTTTTCCACTTGGCTTAAAACCATGTGGTATTGTGGATACCCATATCGATTCGCGGGAAGTCTCTAAGGAATCATGCGTGATTAATGGAGCAATCAATACCACTGTGGGTACATACAAGGGGGCTGCTACCTTTGAAGAAGACATGCTTGATTCAGACTCCTCGAACAGCGCTAATCGTGAGATGATGGGTTTTGCTCCAATTTCGGTGGTTAACCATGGGTCTGGTTATATTGCGCGCTCTTCTGAAAATCTTAATTCCTTGTCTCCCCCTGTTTCCCCTCACGATGTGGCTTCAGCTGGAGGATTGGACTTCTCCAAACCCTGTGAAAATCCCAAACTGTCTTTTGATAATCCTTCTTCTGTGGATAATGTAAATGCTTTTAATTCTGTTATTCCTGTTAATTCTGTTGATGTTGGAAAGTCTGGTTCATTTGGGGAGGATTTGGAGAAATCTTGGGGTTTTTCTGAAAACACAGATTTCCTTTTTTCTGGGTTTCCATCTTCGAAGATTGGTTTCTCCTCTCGGACACAGGCTACTCCTACTGGTACTTCTGCATCAGAAACTTCTGGATCTCGATCAAGGTCTAAGGGTCAAGATCCCCTGGGATCTGGTGTATTGTCCGATGCTGGAATTTCGCATGTTTCTCATGCAAAAACCCTTATGGGGGGTATTGCTAATTCTCAGATTGGATTGAAGCTAAATGGGGATGTTGGTAAACCCAGAGGCAGCTTGCCTTCTTCGAATGTTGACTTTGGGGGCCCTGGGAATCGGGTTATATCAGATTGGAAATCATTATTCAGCAAACCGGTTAGCCTATCCTCTAATCTGAAATATCATGAACCCTTGATTGTTGATGGTAAGGTTAGAGTTCGTCCACCTGAAAGTGTGGCTCTGGCTGGTGTTGTCCATTGGCAGGAATGTATAGTGGGTCAGTTTATAGACAAAAGATTACCATTCATGGTTGTGAAAAATGCTGTAAGTAAATTGTGGGGACATAGAGAAATACCTGACATTCTTTCTACTGATAGTGGATTATACATTTTTCGGTTTTCTAATTTAGAAGTTAGAGATTGGGTTCTTGATTCAGGTCCGTGGCACATAGGGGGAAAGCCTCTGATTTTAAGGAAGTGGCACCCTAAGATGGAGTCCCTAAATCTGAAGCTTGACAAGTTACCTGTTTGGGTAAAATTTTACAACATTCCGTTTGAGTTTTGGACTGAGGAAGGTTTTGGGTATGTTGCCAGTGCTATTGGTAACCCTTTGTATCTCGACTCTCTTACTCAATCTAGATCCAGACTCTCGTTTGCTCGTATTTGTGTAGAAGTTGACATTAATTGTAAATTCCCTAATTCCTTTGAACTTGAACTGGGAGATGGTAATATCATTGATATTGGGGTGGAATATCCGTGGAAACCCTCAAAATGTGTTCAGTGTGGTATTTTCGGTCATGGGTCTGCCAAATGCCCTAATGCTAGTAAAAAAGTATGGGTTCCCAAGTCACATCCCAGAATTCCTGAGAATTCTTCCACAGCTGAATTGGAGGTGAAAGCTGTTGGGTCTGATCCTTGTGTTGCACCAGGTTTAGAAGCTTCTGGAATTGGCAGCAACCCGAGTTTGCTGGAGAAATCTGGTTTAAAGTCTTGCTTGAATTCTCTTACTGTCCAGGAGCCTGTTATTGAGAAGGTCAGTGATATTGTCATGCATAATACTTTTTCAATTCTTGAAAATGAATCTGACACTACTGTTGATACTTGTACAAATTCTGGTTTGAACCATTGTGTGAATCCTGCCCCTTCAAATGCAATGAGTCCGAATACTGACATTTCTGTTAGGTCCCCTTCGGATATTAGTTCAACTGTTAAGCATTCTTCTGTTGAAACCTTGCATGAGCCAGTATATTCTGATAGTTCTCCGATTATCACCAAATTCAAAAATGTTAAAAAAGTTGATGAAGTGTGTACTTTTAGCACTGAAAGTTCCATGTCTAAAAACAAATTGAAAAGGCTCAGGAAACAACAACACAAGCAAGGCTTGGGTATTAACAGGGTAAACCTGAGGGGTGCTTCTTCGAGTTCCATCTCTCCATGATTAATCTAGCTTGTTGGAATGTTAGGGGGTTGAATGACCCTATTAAGCAGAAAGAAATTAAGTCTGTGATTTCTGTCAATTCTATCTCTGTGTTTTGCATTGTGGAAACTCGGGTTCGTGCTGTGGGTATGGATGGCATTTTTTCTAGAATTGTTCCTGGTTGGTGCATCTCTCACAATTACAATCAATCCATCCTTGGTAGAATTTGGGTTTGTTGGAATCCGGTTAAGGTCAAAATTGATTGTCTGAATTGTTCTGACCAGGCTATCCACTGTCGCATTTCTGATCCTTTGGACAATCTTGTTTGTTACTGCACTTTTGTTTATGCTTTGAATAGTCAGTCTGATAGGAGACAGTTATGGAGGCAGTTGAGATGGTTTTCTTCTTCTGTTTGTAACAATCCTTGGGCTCTTACACCTTTTTAACGGAAAAAAGATGGAAATGTTAAGAGAGAGAAGCTCTCGTGAAGATGGTTAGCCGTGGGTTCCTTCATGCCTGCTGCTTCCTGCTCGTTCCTTCTACTGTGGTCTGTGGGTTTTTTCTATACTCTATCTTTGTTCTCTTGAAGGTGCGCATTTGGTCTCTCTTCTCCTGCTCGTGGGTTTGTGGGATTTGGATCTTGTGGGCACTGGCTTGGATTTGTGGGTTTGTTCTGTCTCTTTATGGCTCACAACAAGCAAGACTCAGCCTCTCATGGGTCTGATCCTAGGTCGGTGGGTCTCTCAAAGTACGTTGACTTTGGAATGGTAGATGAAGACAGATTTTTGGTGGGTTATCCCTCTGTTTCAGAACCTGCTGGTATTGGTAAACCCAATATTTCTCTTGGCCATGTTGGATCTCGTGATGATGATGTAAGTTCGCATCTCAATGGGTCCCGTGGGTTGGTTGTGAGGGAACAATCCACTTTGGGTGTACAGGTTGGTGCGTCTGCAGCAGTCTCGGTGGGTTTGTTGGAGGGTTCTTCGAGTGGGTGCTCACCTGGAGGGTTTGGTTTTGGTGCTTCTGTATCTAATAGATGCGAATCCAAGCCATGTGGTGATGGTGGGTCCTCTGTGTCAGATTCTCCTCAAGGGTTTGGATCGCAACTTCTTGAAGCTGCTGCACATGGGGCTGTGGGTTCCAATTCTGTTTCTTCATTGCTTGGGATTATGCGTGGAAGTGGGTTGGCTGGCCCCCACCAGGTGAATGTGAGTGGATACTCACATGGCAGTTCTCAAGTGGCGCCTTCTTCTAGCAGTGATGCAGTCCCATGTGACTATCCTCCTTTTACTGACGATGCTCACAGAGGGTATTTACAGTCGGGTTTAGCGAATTCCTCTCAAGGGATTGTTGATCATGGCAGTGTTGGACCACGTGGAGATGGTGGGTCTGCTCCTCTTGGTGTCTCGGCAAATTTGGAGGGTTCCTGCCTTCGAGATGGGGTTATCTACCCAGGAGCTAGTCCTGCAGGTTCTGGTTCCATGTCTTCTCATGTGAATTTAATTTCCCCTGCTGAGGAATTGGAAAGAAGTTTAGGTTTCTCTGAAGACACAACTTTTCTGTTTTCTAAACCTGTGTCTCGTACAGTGTATTCCTCGAGAGTTTCTTCTGCTGGGAATGTTCCTTCAGCTCCCTGTGGCTCTGGATCCGTTCAGTTAGGTCTAGATCCCCATGGATCTGAGGATAGTGGTCCTCCTGTTGGAGTTTTTTATGGGACTGTTTTTGATAGAAATAGTAACAATTCTTCTCAGTGTGTTTCTGGTTCTATTGTCAGAGATAAGGGTGTAAGCCAAGTCTCAGCTTCTGGTCACTCTTCTGGTCTTGGAGGAGCTGGTGAAGGGGGTGCTTGTGCAGCTTCTTCTGTTTCTGGTAAAAGAGTTGTTTCCGACTGGAAGTCGTTGTTCAACAAGCCTGCTGGGCTCTCATCAAACCTTCAGTACCATAAACCGATGATTGTTGATGGCAAGATAAGAGTCAATCCTCCTGATAGTGTTGCCATGGCTGGTATTGAGCATTGGAAAGAGTGTGTGGTTGGTCAATTTTTTGACAAGAGACTTCCCTACCTAGTTGTTAAAAGTGCTGTTTCTAGGTTGTGGGGGCATAAAGAAATTCGGGATATTCTCTCTACTGATAGTGGTCTATTCATATTTAGATTTTCTAATTTAGAAGTTAGAGACTGGGTTCTTGATTCAGGACCTTGGCACATTGGGGGCAAACCTTTTTTGTTGAGGAAATGGCATCCGAAGATGGAAATGCTCAATTTGAAGTTGGAAAAAAATCCCTATTTGGGTTAAGCTCTTCAATATCCCTATTGAGTACTGGACGGAGGAAGGCTTCAGCTTTTTGGCAAGTGCGATTGGTAACCCACTTTATCTTGATTCCCTCACTCAATCAAGACAGAGACTTTCTTATGCTCGTATTTGTATTGAGGTAAATGTAAATTGTGAATTTCCATCTTCCTTTGAACTTGGATTGGGGGATGGCAATGTTGCTGTAATTGGGGTTGAATACCCTTGGAAACCTAGTAAATGTGTACATTGCTGTATTTTTGGACATAACTCTTCTAATTGCTCTTCCACTAGCAAAAAAGTTTGGGTTCCTAAAACTCAAATAAAGCCTTCTTTGGATTCTGGGGGGTCTGTAATTGTGAGTGAAGATGTGAATGGGATTCTCAACTCTGGTAAATCTTTACACGATTCAGGCACTAGCATTCCTGTTATTTCTCAAGGCATGGTTGGTAAGTCTGATGATATGCAGTCTGGGGCCTCCTATCCTCATTGTGAAGAGCTAAATCATGATGGCAGGGTTAAGGGTAAAGCGGGTGTGGTGAATAGAGTTCCAACAGTTCATGATAAAGAGTCGGGAATTGGAGTTTCCAGAAATGTTACAAATATGGGCATGGAAGTTGTTAATGCGGGTTCGAATAGTGGTGTTGCTATTCAAAATTCCTTCTCAGCCTTAGAAGAAGTGGAAGGCCCTGTGGATGAGCCTGATACAAGTGACAATGATGCTGTTTTGGAGCCTGTTGCATGTGAGTCTGAGAGCTGCCCGGTCCCTCAATCTAGCCTGCTTAAAGGTGGAGATCCTGGTATGTTGCAATTTTCCTCTTCTTCCATTAATTCTTGTGATGAGGTTACTGTTAAGGGAAACAACACTGCTGGTTTTAGTTCTCCCTCAGTCCTAAAGTCAGATTTAAAGAACCCTAGTGATGATTCTTTACATGAACTGGTCTACTCTGATAGTTCTCCCGTTATTACCAAATTTAAAAATGTTAAAAATGTTGATGAAATGGGAAGTTTTAATAGTGGTGGGTTGTTGTCCAAAAACAAACTGAAAAGACTTAGAAAACAGCTTCACAAGCAAGGTTTGGGAAATGACAGGGTGAACCTGGGGGGTACTTCTTCAAATTCCAAAGTCTCATGATTAATTTTGCTTGCTGGAATGTTAGGGGGTTGAATAACCCTATTAAGCAAAAAGAAGTTAAGTCATTTGTCTCTGCTAACTCTATCTCTGTGTTTTGTCTGGTGGAGACTCGGGTTAGATCAGTTAGTATGGATGGTATCCTTAATCGTATTGCCCCAGGTTGGAGTATCTCTCACAATTATAATCACTCCACTTTAGGCAGAATTTGGGTGTGTTGGAATCCGTTTATGGTTATTCTTGATTGTATGCATAGTTCTGATCAGGCTCTTCATTGTCGTATTTTGGACTCTCTCGATAATCTCATCTGCTACTGTACTTTTGTGTATGCTTCGAATTGTCAGTTTGAAAGAAAGCAATTATGGAAACAGTTGAATTATTTTTCTGCTTCTTTGGGTAGTTACCCTTGGGTTGTTATGGGTGACTTTAATGTGACTAGATTTGCTAGTGAGAAATGGGGTGGCAATGCTGTGGTGAATAATGCTATGATGGATTTTCATGATTGTCTTTTTGACCTTGAGCTGTTTGATATGCCTTTTATTGGCCCCCTCTTCACTTGGATGAATAGAAGAGATGGTGATTCTTTTATTGCTAGGAAACTGGATAGATCTTTAATCAATGAAGGCTTCTTAGATATGTTTCCTAATGCTATTACTGAGTTTCTCCCCCCTGGGTTATCTGACCATTGTTTGGCTTTGATTAAGTTATGCCCCTCTGGAGCTTTGGTTAAAAAGTCTATCCCTTTCAAGTTTTTCAATTTCTGGGCTGAGCATCCTGATTTTTTGACTATTGTTGGTAATGCTTGGAAAAGTAGCTTTTATGGCCAGCCTATGTACAGGTTGTATCGTAAACTCAAAGTGACTAAAGAAGCTCTTAAAGCTTTCAATTTTAGAGAGTTTGATGATATAAGGGGAAAAGTTGCTGCTGCTAAACAGGATCTGTTTGATGCCCAGACCTCTCTCTTACATAACCCTCTTGATGGATCTTTGGTTGATTTGGAGAGGGATTGTCTCAAGGTCTATAACTCTCTAGCTCGGGCTGAGGAAGGTTTTTTTAAACAGAAGTCTCGTGTTCAGTGGTTAAAGCTGGGGGATCAGAATACAGGATTTTTCTTCAAATCGGTTAAGGCAAGGAATTCTGTCAACTCTATTAAGAGTATTATCACTCTTTCTGATGGTTCGAAGGTGGAGGATCCTGTGGCTATCAAGAATGAAGCTGTTTCCTATTTCCAATCTATTTTAGGCAGTGACCCTGGTTCCCCTGGTGATTATGGTATTCTTAATTGTTTGGAGGGGTTTCAGTGGTCTTCTAATCATCTTGAGATCCTTAACAAAGATATTTCTGCGGATGAGATTAAGGCTACAATTTTTTCTATTAAGAATGATAAAGCTCCTGGTCCTGATGGTTTTTCTTCCTTGTTTTTTAAGAAAGCTTGGAGTATTGTGGGAGAAGATGTTACTGAGGCCATTACTTCCCTCTTCAGATCGGGTTGTATCCTCAGGGAGATTAACTGCACTATTATTGCCCTGGTGCCTAAGGTCCCCAACCCTTCCTCTTTTAATGAGTTCAGGCCTATCTCTTGTTGTAATGTTATTTATAAGTGTATCTCTAAAATCATTGCTAATAGGCTTAAGTTGTGCATTCCTGATATCATTAGCCCTTTTCAATCAGCTTTTGTTCATGGTCGCATTATTTCTGATAATATTCTGTTGACCCAAGAGATCATGCATAATTATCATAGGGATGGGGGGCCTCCTAGATGTGCTTTAAAGATTGACATCAAGAAAGCCTATGACTCTGTTAATTGGGAAGCCTTGGTTGCTATTTTGAGACATATGGGTACTCCTGTTCACTTGTTGAATTGTATTGTTGCCTGTATCACTTCTCCTAGGTTTTCTATTGCTGTTAATGGGGAGCTTGCTGGTTTCTTTGCGGGGAAAAAAGGCTTAAGACAAGGGGATCCTATGTCCCCCTTTCTTTTTGTTATTGTTATGGATGTTTTGTCCAGGTCTCTCTCGATGGCCACAAGAAGGGATGACTTTGAGTTCCATTTCAGATGTGAGAAAGTTTGTTTATCCCATCTTTGTTTTGCCGATGATTTGTTTCTTTTTGCTAAGGCCACTGCTGGTAGTGTTCAGATCCTTATGGATGTTCTGAGAGATTTTGAGGAGTTTTCTGGCCTCCAGGTTAACTCCAGCAAGAGTGCTATGTTTATCTCAGGTGCTTCTGAGTCTGTGAAAGCTGATATTATTCGTATCACTGGGATTAGTGTGGGAAGTTTGCCTCTAAGGTATTTGGGGGTTCCCCTTATATCTACAAAGCTTTCTAGTTCGGATTGTCAGCCGTTGTTGGAAAAGTTGATCTGTCGTATCCAGTCGTGGACTAGCAAGTCTCTTTCTTTTGCTGGAAGGCTTCAGTTGTTATCTTCTGTCCTGTTTAGCATTCATGTGTACTGGTGTAATGTTTTTTTTTTTTTTTTTTTTGGATAATTAAGAAATATATTCCAAAAAACAAGAAACAAGAAGCGCAAGACACGAGCTCAGAGACACAACCCAAGGAGCTAACAACACGAAACCTAGCCAAAAAAGGAAAAAACCTTAAAAGCTAGGAAACAAGCAAAAATAAACACTAAGGGACATCTCTCCCCCTAGAATTTTTGAGAGAGTGAATTTTATCTTTCAGCTTCTTTTTTAGGGACTCTCTTGACAAAGAGTTATCAACAGCAACGCTTTCTACCATATCCTCATGATCCTCACGAGTATCCTCATTAACATTAGCATTAAGGACGTTAAACTTATTGCTAATAGTACAATCCATACTGACAGATGGGAAAGTTTTCTTCTTTTCCCCAACACTAGCGCGATTAGCAGCTCGAACCTCATGCCACTGATTATCACAAACAACAGCTGCCTGAGTAACAACCTGAGAGTCAACCTGAGTAACTTTCTTCCTCCACTGAAGAATAGGCTTAGCAGGTTTGGAAGGGGGAGGGGAAATGGGACATTTAAACAGGGAATGCCCAAACACCTTACAATTCTCACAGCGAGAGGGAACCCAAGGGATCTCAATCCCAACTTCCACAGTTTCATCATTCCCTACTGCCAATTTCAAGGACTTAGGGATAACTTTGTCAGCTTCAATCTCAATGCAAATTCTAGCAAAATTTGCTCTACTGCCCATTGCCGTGTGCACATCCATATACAAGGGATTTCCCAAAATACTACCAATATATTCCATGCCTTTGGACGTTCGAAGAACAAGAGGAACATTGAACAACTTAACCCATACAGGGATTTTAGAGAGACCACCTTTCTTAAGCTCCATACCCGGTTGCCAATGATGAAGCACAAGATATCTACCAGAAACATAGTAAGGACCTCCATCAAGAATTCTGGAAACAGCATCAGAATCCTTGGCCCTAAATAAGAAAAGACCTGTGTCAAATTTTAGCACATCAGAAACATCATCACCCCATACCCTCAAAGCCCACTCTTTAACCAAAGCATAAGGTAGGTTTTTGTCAAGCACATAACCCAAGAGAGAAAACTCCCAACGAGTCTTCCCTTCATCAATGATAATATCGGGAACTTCATACACACCCTCACTGACATGACCAACTTCCCTTTTAGAGAGCTTAAGTAATTTGGCTTGACTTTTGGGATTTTGAACAAGACTATTCCAAGACCGAACAGGAGGTTTGATAATTCCATCCCCTTCATGAACCTTGTGACCACCAGAAGACGACACCAATGGAGGGAAATCCAAATTACCACAATGTACATCAGAACCCTTAGCACTCCTTTGAGAACCAATAGTACCTTGGGTTTTATCATTCTTAGCTCCAGAAAAATGGACATTCTGGGATGCATGCAACCCATGCAAAGGCTGGACCCCCACGTTACCTGGACACCCACTTGGAGAACAGGATGCATCACCTTGAGAGAGACCACGGGCTTCACCCACTAGCTCACGGGTATCAAGCCCATTAGCCAAATCCAAGTCAACATGAGAAGAAGAAATTAACAAATTATTTATTTCCTTTCCCCCTCCACCATCCATCACATGTACTGCGTTCATAGATGCTTGAGAACGGGTCCCACTTGAATTATTATAAGAAAACAAATTCTCACCACCTAAACCATCACCATGTAGGCCAAGACCATTACCAGCGCCCCCACTTGCATGAGACAAGTGTATAGCATTTAATGCATTTGAAGCAACAGCCTTAGATAGCGCATCAATGGAGCATGAACCCAACATTGCATGCGTTTGGAGTGACAGCGGGGCACTAGGAATAGATTGTAGCTGCGTATCTTGGAGGGAATGGGAGGCCACCTTACATGCAAGGTCAGAGCTTGCATTAAATGCACCCTTGGTCCACGCATTAAAGGCAGCATCATTACAAAGAGGATGAGACTTAAGCTCGGCGCCAGCTGGACATCCATCACCTAACCCATCAGAAGATCCGTCACCATTACAAACAAAAAGAGAGGAACCCGCGCTAGCTGGACACCCGCCACGTGCCCCAACATGCTTAGCAAAGCCATGGGAACCCGTACCATCTTGAGCCACGTGGATTCCACTAACTAGAGCAAGCTCCATATTGGCGTTGGCGGCAATACAAGGAGCAGAACCTGCATTGCTAAAATCGAAACCCGCGCTAGCATGATTAGATGCATTAAATGCATTTAATGCTACTTCTCCTCCACTTGAGTGACCCGCATTTAACGCATTACATGCCTGCTGAACATCACAAGAATTTGAAAGATGGGCACGCACTTCAGCTGCATCACGCGGAAGAGAGCCTTGTCTAGCATTTAATGCACTTACACCTTTTCCAACATGAGACAGCACCTCTAGAGAACCACGCCCATGACAAGCAGACCCATACCCACTTAATTCAACTTCGTTTAAACCCACTACACCATCCGCCACATCACAATGTGGAATTGCATTAAATGCAATTTCACCTCCAAAATTTACGGCTTTCCTATCACCTATGATAGCAAGCTTGGCACCAATAGGAACATCAGACGCATCAGACGCATTGGCGGCATTGAGTCCAGAGAGAACTGGTGCAGCAGGAATTTTGGAATTCGTGACATCAACTGCAAGAAGAACTCTTCCATCAACAGACAGGGATGTGTTTGGCTGCAACGCAACAACACTACACCCTTCATCCCTTACAGTATCACCAATAGACATATGCGTCTCTGCAACAAGAACACCTACATCTTCACCATTAGCCACATCCATCTCAGACTCGTCAAAATCACTCAAACAACATTTAGAACAATCATCAAGAGTGCCACAAGAACAGCATTCACTATCAGACCCACTCTCGGACTCATCCAAATTAGATTCACCCACTTCACATCCTTCTTTACAAGAAGAAGAAGTTAAAGAAGGCGAGCATCCACTAACTTGAGCCATGGAAGGATCCTGAACAGGATGAACACCATGCATAACATCACTATGCTCTTCAACACCATGCACGAAAGCCACACTGGTAGCACCAACACTACCAACACTACCACTATCCTCACCACCATTTCCAGAAGCACAGCTGCTAGTAGATAAAATGGCATCAAGCTCTCTGTTATCAACCAACGCTTTGCCTTCACGAGCAAGCAAAACATCAAGGCCTTTCTTAATGATAGAGCATTTATGCAGCTCCACTCTTTCACGAATATGGTTACAAAGAACATTAGCCAATTCCTCTAAGCTCCATTGCTTAATTACCATAAGCTTGAGCACAAGCTTAACCTCACTTGAATCTTCCTCAGCTGGATTGCATGAAGCACTTCCACCACCATCAACAGGAACATGTTCATGAAACTCTTTGAGGGACATCTTTGACCCAAGCTTAAAGCCAGAATTTTTACCCATAAAAACAAGGATAGCAGAGAAAACAATATAAACAAGATCAAAAACTCAGATCACAGAACAAACATCAAAGCTTGGGAGGGAAATCACCCAACCCCAGAGCATCTCTCTCTAGAACCCATTCCACTCCCAATTTTTTGGACACGCAATTCGGTGTAGCATGTTCATAATCCCCATTGGCACTGTTTATAGAATTGAGCAGATTTTTAATGCGTTTCTCTGGTCTGGATCTCATGAGAAGGCTCACAAGGCCAAAGTTAGTTGGAGTGAGGTGTGTAAACCTAAGGTGGAAGGTGGCCTTGGTCTTCGCAGGGTCAAGGATTGGAACATTGCTGCAATTTTGAAGCACATCTGGAGTCTGTTCTCTAGATCAGGTTCGATATGGGTTGCATGGGTTGAGAAGTATCTCCTGAGAGGCAGAAGTTTTTGGTCTATCAATATCCCTTCCAATTGCTCTTGGAGTTGGAGAAAGATTCTCCAGTTGAGGGAAGTGGCAAGACCTCTTATCAGACATAGAATTGGTACAGGCACTTCTACTTTCTTATGGTATGACAACTGGCATCCTGTTGGTCCCTTACTTCAGCAGTTTAGTCCAAGGGTGGTCTATGATGCAGCCATTCCTCTGCAGGCTAAAGTTTCTCACATTTTATCAGATGAAGGTTGGGAGTGGCCTGTAACTAATACCTCTGATCTCATTGCCATCCGTAATAGCTGCTATGAATGCCCTCCTCTCAGTTCCAGGAGGGAGGATACAGTGGTGTGGACCCTCACTCCCACTGGAGCTTTCACTACTAGATCGGCTTGGAATCATATTCGTCAGTCTAGCTCGGATGTGAGTTGGCATCATGTTGTGTGGTACTCGAATTCTATTGGCAGACACTCCTTTATTTCTTGGTTGGCTATTCTGAATAGGCTGACTACACAGGATAAACTTTTGAGTTGGGGAATTATTTCTTCTATGTCTTGTGTTTTTTGCAGGGCCAATGTTGAAAATAGGAATCATCTCTTCTTTGGTTGCAGGTTCACTGCCCTCATCTGGAGAAAGGTTCTCATGTTATGTGGTCACAATCGTCTTCCTCGATTCTGGGAGAATGAGTTTATGTGGATTATCTCCTGCAAGAGCAAAAATTTCTGTAACACCGTTAAAAGAATTGCCTGGGCTGCTACAATTTATATTATCTGGAGGCAAAGGAATGCGAGAATCCATGAAAATTCTTT
>JAESVK010064258.1:0-10362 GCA_017140935.1 Hamamelis virginiana
AGTCACTATTGAGCTAGCTAGTACAGTAGCTCAGTATCATATTCCGATAAAAAGGAAAGACTCAGGAACACCCACTATTCCATGTTTTCTAGGATCGCACTATATTGATAGGGCCTTAGTTGACTTTGGAGCTAGTGTGAATATTCTTTCATACTCTGTGTATGAAAAGTTGGAACTTGGAGAACTTACACCTACACCTACCATTTTACAATTCGCAGATAGGTCAATTAAGACACCACGGGGTATCTTAACAGATGTTTTGGTTAAGATTGAGTCGTTTGTATTTCCTGTAGATTTTGTAGTCCTTGACGTGGAATCTGAAATTAACTCCATCCCCCAAGTCCCTGTTATTCTAGGAAGACCTCTTCTGGTAACTGCGAATGCAGTCTTGCATTGCAAGGAAGGTGTAATTGAAGTTTCGTTTGGAAACTTAAAAGCTAAACTCTAAGTCTACAGAGTTGCTACACATCCTCATAACTTTGAGGATTGTTATGTTTTTGTTGACCTCCTTGATGAGGTCATTGCTGAAACTTTACCTGTCATATTAGCAGAGGGTCCGTTAGAGACTTGTTTAGGTTATGTCCAGTCTGAAAAAGGTGATATAGATGAATTTTTTCCTAAAGTCAATCAAGTCAAAGAATATGTTCCTATCATAGGCGACCTACCTTGGAAGCCTAAAGTTGAATTGTAACCTCCAATAGCCAGCTCTCCTATGCCAAAGTCTTTAGAGGTTGCACCTAAACTTGAGTTAAAGCCTTTGCCAGCTCACCTAAAGTATGTCTTTTTAGGTGAAAACGAGACTCTTCCAGTAATCATTGCTGCAAACTTAAATAAGGAACAAGAGAGTCAACTCATGAAGGTATTAGGAAAATATAAGGAAGCTATAGGTTGGGCGATTGCGGACCTAAAGGGTATTGATCCATCCATTTGCATGTATCGTATCTACCTAGAGGAGGGAGTCAATCCTTCACGGGAAATGCAGCGAAAGCTCAATCCCAACATGAAGGAGGTAGTAATGAAAGAAGTAGTAAAGTTGTTAGATGCGGGTATCATTTACTCCATTTCTGATAGTGAGTGGGTAGCACCTACACAGGTTGTGCCTAAAAAGACTGGAATCACAATTGTAGCAAATGAACAGGGTATTCTAGTCCCAACTCGTGCCACCACGGGATGACGCATTTGCATCGATTACAGGAAATTGAATTCCAAGACAAGGAAAGACCATTTTTCACTTCCATATATTGACCAAATCTTAGATAGATTAGCAGGGCAAAACTACTATTTCTTTCTGGATGGTTATTCTGGATATAACCAAATCGCTGTTTACCCTGAGGATCAAGAGAAAACCACATTCACCTGTCCTTTTGGTACTTTTGCTTTTAGGAGAATGTCTTTTGGCCTGTGTAATGCTCCAAGCACTTTCCAAAGATGCATGATGGCTATCTTTTCAGATATGATTGGAGATTTTCTAGAGGTTTTTATAGATGATTTCTCTGTCTTTGGTTCATCTTTTGATTGTTGTTTGAAAAATTTGGATAAGGTGTTAAAAAGATGTTGTGATACTAATTTAGTCTTAAGTTAGGAAAAGAGTCATTTCATGGTTCAAAAGAAAATAGTATTAGGACACATTGTGTCGAGTCAAGGAATAGAGGTGGATGGGGCTAAGGTTGAATTAATTGATAAATTACCTCCTCCTACCACAGTCAAGCAAATTAGGTCATTCCTTGGACATGCAGGTTTCTATAGACGTTTTATTAAAAACTTCAACAAAATTTCTCGGCCCTCATTTGTCTTTGATGAATCGTGTAAAAAAGCTTTTGAGAAGCTTCGTTATCTGTTGAGTACTGCTCCAATTTTTAGAGCCCCTGATTGGACGTTACCTTTTAAAATCATGTGTGATGCGTCCGATTATGCTGTGGGGGCTGTATTAGGTCAAAGGGTAGACAAAATTCCCCATGTCATTTACTACGCAAGCAAAACCCTCTCTGATGCTCAATTGAATTATACTACTACAGAGAAGGAATTACTTGCTGTTGTCTATGCCTTTGACAAGTTTAGATCTTACCTCTTAGGATCTAAAGTCATTATTTTCCCAGACCATACCGCCTTAAGGTACCCTATTGCAAAGAAAGAGACTAAGCCAAGATTGATTAGATGGATTCTTCTCTTTCAAGAATTCGATTTTGAGATTAAGGATAAAAAAAGATATGAGAATCTGGTCGCTGACCATCTATCTCTGATATTGGCAGAATAGGATAATGATCATGTACCAATTAAGGAATCTTTCCCTGATGAATAATTGTTTGCAGTAATGCATATTTCATTACCATGGTATGTGCATATTGTAAATTACATTGTAACAGGTCTTATACCTTCAGGGTGGTCGAAACATGAAAATGATGGATTTTTCTCCCAAATTAAATACTATATCTGGGAGGATCCTGTGTTGTTTAAATACTGTACGGATCAAATGGTTCGTCGTTGTATTCCTGAAAATGAAGTTAGGAATGTGTTAAAGTTTTGCCACACTCTGGCTTGTGGTGGACACTTTAGTGGTAAAAAGACTGCTGCTAAAATACTTTAGTGTGGGTTTTGGTGGCCCAATTTGTTCAAAGATGCCATGGACTTCTGTAATTCCTGTGAAAACTGTCAAAAGATGGGTTCCATTTCAAAAGAAACATGATGCCTCTTAACCCAATCTTAACTGTCGAAATATTTGATGTGTGGGGTATTGATTTCATGGGCCCATTTCCAATTTCTCATGGATTTGAACACATCTTAGTTGCAGTGGATTATGTGTCAAAATGGATAAAAGCTGTAGCAACTAGGACAAATGACCACAAGGTGGTAGTAAAATTTCTCCAGGAAATTGTGTTTTCTAGATTTGGATGTCCAAGAGCCATAATTAGTGATGTAGGTTCTCATTTTACCAATAGGCATTTTGCAGCACTTTTGAATAAATACTCAATCACGCATAAAATAGCAACTCTTTACCATCCACAAACTAGTGGGCAAGTGGAAGTGTCAAACAGGGAGATTAAACATATTCTTGAAAAAATGGTTAAGCCTGATCATATAGATTGGTTATTGAGCCTCACGGATGCACTTTGGGTTTACCGAACAACTTAAAAATCTCCCATTGGCATGTCCCCGTACCGACTGGTTTATGGTAAACCATGTCATCTTCCTGTCGAGTTAGAACACAAAGCCCTATGGGCTATTCGTAAATTTAACTTTGAAATGAAAGAAGCAGGGTCTCATCGTAAATTGCAACTTAGTGAACTAGAGGAAATTCGCAATGAGGCTTATGAAAGTTCAAAAATTTACAAAGAAAAAATGAAAAAGTTTCATGATAAACACATAAGCCGAAAAACTTTTGAACCAAACCAAAAAGTCTGGCTTTTCAACTCAAGATTGCGATTATTTCCTAGTAAACTAAGGTCTCGATGGGATGGGCCCTATGTGGTATCAAAAGTCTATCGTCATGGTGCAGTAAAAATTTTTGATCCCCATGTTGGAACGATGTTTTCTGTAAATGGCCAAAGGCTTAAACCTTGCATTGAAAGTCAGGGTGAGACGGATATGATTCAGGATGGTTTGTTGGTCGAGTCTGTTGACTTAAAAGACCCTGTGTATAAAAGTGTTTAGTTTAGAAACAGTCGTCTGGCTGAAGACGTAAAACTTAGCTCTTCTTGGGAGGAAACCCATGTTTTTCTTTTTGCTTTCTTTATTTTCTTTGTTTGTTTGCTTTGTTAATACCATCTCGTCATCAAAGATAATGTTATCTAAGTTGGGGGGGAGGTATCATAGTTAGATCTGTGTGTGTTGTCGATTTAGTATTAGTCTTGAGCCATAGCATGCATTCAACAGGATACTTGGCATACCAGGGAAGATGTCTCCACCAACCCATGAAACTAGTTTTACTTAGGTAGTGGAACATAGACTTGGTGTAGATTGAAAGTATTGTCCAGTTGAGCGGCGTTGCGGAATCGGAATGATCATTAGTGTGACCGGAGAGTCGGAATTGTCTGGTAGTGTAAGTCCAACCTCATGGCGGATGACTTTCTGTGGAACGTATCTAGGGCTACACAGCTGACTAGAAACTGGTATGTTGCACACCCACTGAATGTTTATCTATGTAATAGTACTTTTACTAACATGTAAGAAATATATATATATATATGTTACAATTCTGGGAAAAGAAAGGAACAATAGTACATCTTGTTTATATACTTTTTGTTGTGCGCTTTTGATGTACTGTTCTGCTTTGTTCCTTCTGCTTTTGCATCTCTGCAAGTTTCGATTCGAGATGTCTCATAGACTTCTTTAGATATTTTATTCGAGACCTTTTTGATTGCAAGTTTCGGTGAAACTTTAGATGCAATCTTTTCAAAAGAGCAACCTCCTGTTGCAAGGACCAGACTTCATTTGTTTTGGCCTGTACTTCAGCTAATTTCATTTGTAACCGTACGGCCAAGTTCCATACTTGAGAAAAAGTACTACGAATAACAGTGTCATCTGTGATGACTGGTGTTTGAGTACTCTCAGGCCTTCCAGAGGAACTAGGAGTATTAATGATGGGTTGAGAAGTTGAAGTTTTGTCGTGTGTTTGAACCCCAAGTGTGAGGTTCAAATCAAGAAGACAAGGGGATGAGGAAGCCATTGAGTGAGTCTTGCAAGTGTTTACTGAAAATGTCAAATGTTGATTAAGTCTGGATGCATTCACACTCGTAGGTCTTTTTTGAGCAAAACCCTAACATCTGTCTGTCTCGATTTGATCTCAGCCGTTCATTCAATCTGAGTAATCTCAGTTATACAATCACTCTGTGCAATTTCAAAGACATGCGGAGGTGTCAGAGAAATCTCTTTTTCTATGTCGAATCTCATTTTTTGTCAAAAAGGAGTCTGAAAGTTTCGGCCGCGGGATGATTTTTTCAAAGAAAAATAAAGTAGCCTCACCGACTGTCAGAGCGCAGACGTTAATCGTCTCTGGTTTTCAAACTGTCAGAGCGCAGGCGTGGTCTCTGGTTTTCAAAAAAGTTCTATAGTATCCACTGTCAAAGCAGTGCGACTTTCACTGCTCTGAGCAAATTTTTTTCAAACTTAATTTTTTCAGTCAGATTTGTTTTGTGTCTGTGTTCTAGTGTGCGACAGTGCATATGTGTTTTCAGTGTGTTCTAGTTTCTCTTTAAATTAGTTTTCTGTCGTTTGCCATATCCATCCCCGATCCCATGTTCTTAATGATTCAACAGTCCAATGTGCTTCTTTCTCCATTCAAAAAGATGTTCTGTAGTTTCATGGCTTGTGAAAATTTCTGGTATTTGCATATCATCTCAGGAGCTCTAATTTCTTTAATCATAGTTTACAAAAGTTGGGTTTTCTTATTTGACATGTCGTCCATTTGTGATAAGGCAGACTCAAAATCATGATACCCATTTTCATGTCATTCCTATAGGCGATTATCCTTTTACCACAACTGCCTCTTTCTTCTCATCACTGTGATTGTGGCTCAAAACCAACAACACCAGAACCAATCCAATATTCATACAGTATTCGTTGGTTCATTCTTTGTTGTTCTCTTCTTCTTGAAAACCTCACAATGTCATCATCATCAACAGCTATTGATGAAGAGGACGGTAGAGTGCTACAAACCATACACTCAAAGTCGCTAACTTCCTACGTAGATTATGAATCCTTGCTAAGCTCCTAGATATGGAAAACTGTCCGAGCACCATCATGTGCTTTTGCTTCACGTAGATTATCAATCATTGCTAACCTCCTGTTATGCAAGGTCATGATTGTCTCCATTTGTAGGGCAAGTTTTTCCTATCCAAACACGTATACTTTTGAAGTTGCTCATGTTTGGCATTCTGTCTACCAGAATACTTAAGATCATGTACTTTCAAGGTGCTTCTCCAAGTTTCCATATTCTTATACATTTTCTTGGAGATGCTATTCTCCAGCAACCAATGATAAAGTAGTACGTTCCAGATCCACAAAAGGGAATGAAAGCATCTTGGTCCGACTTGCTGATCTTTCAAATTAAGTTCTCTGTTGTGGAAATTTTGTATAAAGTTTTGTATTTATTGATAATGTCAGTCACTACCAGCGCGAATGATTGAATTATCCTAGCAACGTGCCAATTGGCAATACCATGTTTTGGGTTGTATCTTTTCGAAAATGGTGAGTTGATATCTCTGATAGAGAGTAAAAGCTCCTGTTAAAGGGGGGATTCTTCGCGCATCCAGTGTTTAATGAGGAAGAATCTTGCATGTCACTCTTTATGGATTTTCCAATTTATTTGGAAGTCTTCGATATATGAGATCGGGAGTCAAGTCGTGTAGTCTGAGTGTTATCGAAGCTAAACACATGTTCATTTTCTGTAAATATTTTGTAAATATTTATACATAGCTTTTATTGTATATATTTGTTCTATCTTTTGTATTAAATTGTGTGTTCTTTTTCCACATTGAGGACAATGTTTGATTTAAGTTGGGGGGAGGATTTAGTTTGGTTTATAAAATTGAAAATTGATAAAAAATAAAAATAAAAATAAAAAAAATTTGAAAAAAAAATCTCATGAATATCATAAGTAATTATGTGTTTTATGCATATAATAAAGTCTTTAGTTATGGATATTACTGCTTCAACTTGTAAATTAAGTTTTAGTTTTATTTACTATCTTCTGGATTAACTCATGATTTGTAGTCAAATTTAGAATTCGTCTGCACTATTAGCCATATGAATATGTTTTTAATGTTTAATGAACATTGGTTGGAAATCTTGAGGTAAAATAGTGGAGACATGTAACAATTATGAGTTGTTTAACCATTCTTTTATTGGAGGGTTATTTTACAATTACTCTTAAAAATTTCTTCGAAAGTGCAGTATAGTCCGTTGAATAGTCTCATTAATCCTTTATTTTGGTTGAATGGT
Organism: Hamamelis virginiana; assembly: GCA_017140935.1. Classification (NCBI taxonomy): domain Eukaryota; kingdom Viridiplantae; phylum Streptophyta; class Magnoliopsida; order Saxifragales; family Hamamelidaceae; genus Hamamelis; species Hamamelis virginiana. The sequence continues at coordinate 6,937 of JAESVK010064258.1, forward strand.
GAGAATAAATAATGTTAAGTATTTTTTTTTTTTTTAAATTCATGGAAAGTGGAAAATTTATACCAGCTTTTAAGAAATGATTGTAGGCCATCTTTGAAATTTGAACTTAAATTCTTTCAATATTACATTGCCGCTAGCACCTAATTTGAGCCTTAAAGTTTTCTTTTCTTGTGCAGCTTAGGAAGCCCAGGGTAAAAGTTAGGTGAAGAGATTCTTGAATGAAAACAATGTAGTGTGTGTTGAGTATTTTCATTTGGTGTTTTTAGTATGGTAAGTGCCAAGTTTTAAAACTAAGCAGGTTAGTTTTTTTTTAAAGAAAAATCTGAATAAAAGGGGACAAAGGAGTTGGAGTGTCTTTGTCAAAGAAAAAGAAAAGGAATAAAAAAAGAAAAAAAAAAAAAACAATAAGTAGATAGACCTTTAATGATTTCAATTTTCTTGAGAAGATTAAGTCTGCTAAGAAAGCTTGGTACAGTGTTTTCTATCTATGGGTTGGGTGTTGTTTTTATGTTTGGGTGATTTTATTTTTTCAATTATAGAATATGTTTATGTGATGGTTGGGTAGATAACCTCAACTAAGTTTTAAACCATCACATATCTGTTTGTTTTCCATCTTTGAACCAAAAGCAATTTTAAGCCCATAAAGTCCTACCTGATCTTGAAAATTGGTATGAGTTGGAAATCGGAAATGATTCGAACATAATTCTATGGCATAAATTTTTCTCAGTATTAACATTCCTATCATGAGACTCATATTTTGTTCTTATCAGCGTTTTTTAAAATGAATTAATATGCGAGACATACTTTGCATTTGGTATACATAAATTCTCCTCGCATAATGAGGGTACATATAATTTCACCTAACTCTAAGCGAATTATTCATGAGTGGATTATCCTGGTGATATTTGAAGTCAAAACTACAATTCTGATAGAAATTCGAGTGGTGTAAGCTTTACAATTGAAGGTATATTTTGTTGGCTAATTCATACACACACTCTGAATTTTGAATATCCTGGCTTGAGTTATCTTTTTTATAGTATTTTGAACTCTAACTGATTTTCTTGTTAAAGTGAGGAAAACTCATGACTTTGTCTTTATTGAAATGTCATAAACTGAGAAATACTATTGATGTACATGAGAAAACATCTACATGTTTGTGGGCATCATTTTTGCAAACCCTCACGAGACTACAACTCGTCCACTAGGGGTAACCTAGGGGTTTAAAGGCTTATTGCATATACTAAATGCAATCCCGATTCCCTGCGAAAGTGACATTTTAATTTCATTTTTTATGTTTATTTTGCTTTACTCGAGGACAAGCAAAGTTTAAGTTAGGGGGTGTGATAAGTGCTAAAATTTTCAAAATTTAAACCCCAAAGTAAGCTTCGTTAAAGCCCTAAAGGCATATTAATTAGGTTAATTAGGTTAATTAGGTTATTTTAGTGCTTTTCAGTTATTTTAGAATTGTTGCAAATATCGCATAAAAGTAGCATTTTAGCTTGTTTTTATTTATGTCTTTATTTTAGGTTAAAGATGTGTAGAATAGGTGCGTGTAATTGGTTTGCTGTTGTTTTGCATTGCAGGTAAAAATCGATGTGGATTCAAGCAGTTGTATCATGAGACTGCCCACACAAGATTAACGTAAGTGTCAGCAGCCGACCAAGATCCGTGAAAACCGGATCTTGCTTTCTCTTTTTCTCTTCTCTCATAATTGATACTTGAGAAGGTTTTATAAGGAGAAGAATGGGTAGGGAGATTGAAGCAGATCCATCCACCAGCAAAATTTCCCATTGATTTCTTGATTTTCTTGGGCAAAAGCTCAATGAAGATCAGATCTGCAATCAAACCACTCTAAGAGCTCTCTAGCATCCATGGAGAACTCCTCTCTATCGACTCTATCTGTCCACTTGATCTCTCATCGGTAACTATGGATCACTGCTAATCGTATTTTTTTGAGGTTGATTCCGCCAGCAATTCGTGAAAGAGTATAAGAGAAATACGAGAATCTTTCCACTTGATCTCTCATCGGTAACTATGAATTTCTACTAATTTCAGGAGTATGGGCCACTGTTTGGATCCCATAAATATAATTTTTGTAGAGATAACTAAGGATCTCTACTAATTATATTTTGGGAAACTATTATAGTTGAATGTACTTGTGTTTCCTCAACGTGCATTTCAAAGCAGTCGGTTCCATATTCCACACATAGACTTCAGAGAATACTTCGCTAGGCATGCAATAATCAGTAAAAGAGTATCAAGATGCATTCCCGGCCCAAGTCTCCAAGCGATCCGTATTCCAGTCAATACTCTTTGGTACGAAGAGATTCAGCCAAACGTGTTCATCCAAAGACTGAGAAATTGTGTAATTTCTTTAAAGTCTCAAAGGTTCAAGAAGATTTGGAGCTTCTAAGCATCAAAATACTGATTTCGAAGTCCAAAATTTAAGCTGTGGAAATTCTTGTAATATTTGTATATATAAACCAGATATGAATTCAGTTGTTTAAAATAATAATAATAATAATAAATAAAAATAATAAAATAATAATAATAATAAATTAATAATATATATATATATATAGACACACGTAAGAAGTCATGACTTTCTTACATTCACACACACACACACACACACACACATATATATATATGTGTGTGTGTGTATGTAAGAAGTCATGAAGTCATGACTTTCTTACACACTTATATATATATAAAAGATAGTGAATGAGTCTGAGGGAGGAAATTAGAGAGTATGAGAGGAGAGAAAGTCGTCTGGGGGGTGCAGAATCACAACAACAAAAGTCAGGGGTACAGCAAGCATTGTCAGAACGCAGAAGAAAATATCAGACGCAAGGCGTTTATAAAAGAGGAGGTCCGCACAACGAGCAGAAGCGCCACATGCAGTTTGCAGTTAGAAGTTTTAGTTTTTTTTTTCTTTGAATTTTCATCTTTCAAAGTATCAGGCAGACAAATAGCTAAGCAGTATTTTTCCTTTATTAGTTGAGTGTTGCAGTTTATCAGAAATAAGTCATAGATTATTATATGCTACGTGCATCTAAGTCTTGACTATTTTCTGCTTCTACATACTGTACTACTGTTCAGTTCAGTCAGTTTAATTTCAGAGAGTGAATTTATTTTTCAGTTTTTATTCTCAGTTTCTATTTTTAATTTCAGTATTTTCCAAATTACACAATTTCACACACGATGCAATTGTCCCTTTCTCCACTTGGAGAAAAGAGGTTTTTATTATTTTTTAGTTTTTAATTACGCAATTTCCATTTCAGTAGAATATCCCCTCTTTCCAATTGGAATTACGAGGAGGACTCTTTATTAATTTATGCTTTCAATTATGTACTTTAAATTTCAGTAGAATATCATCTCTTTCCACTTGGAATTTCGAGGAGGACTTTTTATTAATTTATGCTT
>JAESVK010064258.1:10372-21750 GCA_017140935.1 Hamamelis virginiana
CTTTCCACTTGGAATTTCGAGGAGGACTTTTTATTAATTTATGCTTTTAATTACACAATTTTCATTTCAATAGAATATGCCCTCTTTTCACTTGGAATTACGAGGAGCACTTTTTATTAATTTATGCTTTCAATTATGTACTTTCAATTTCAGTAGAATATCCTCTCTTTCCACTTGGAATTTCGAGGTGGACTTTTTATTAATTTATGCTTTCAATTATGTACTTTCAATTTTAGTAGAATATCCCATCTTTCCACTTGAAATTTCAAGGAGGACTTTTTATTAATTTATGCTTTCAATCATGTACTTTCAATTTCAGTAGAATATCCTCTCTTTCCACTTGGAATTTCGAGGAAGACTTTTTATTAATTTATGCTTTCAATTCTGTACTTTAAAATTCAGTAGAGTATATTCCCTCTCTCCACTTGGAGAGATGTGGTTTTTCTTTATTTATAATTATGCAATTTCAATTCCTGTCCGTTTAATTTTCTGTAATTTAATTTAAGTTTAATTTTTGTTATTTCTTGTGTAATTATGTTCTTATATTTTTGACTTGCAATTACCGTTAAAAAAAAAAATCAATTAACCAACCAAATTTACCCAATGGGAAATGTCTCTTTCACCAAAAGTGAATTGACTTAGCCGATTTTCATTAACAGTGGATCGACACCCGTGCTTACCACTCTCTTCGGATTGAGGTTAAACATAGGTAAATTATAAATGAATTAATATAGACCGTAAATACGAAATTTAACCTCCCATATTTCCAGCGATCAATGGGCTATTTTCCTTCGAGTCATACTCAAGGCTCCACCCAGGACACTACGTCATTATAATTCCTTGGGGTCCAACGCAGGACACTACGCCCTTTCTGAATACTGACTGAGCCATAATATATAACATCCCATGCATTTCATTGCATAATAATATCACATTTGCCAACCAGGCATAAATTATTTGTGAAGGACATATAAATACAATTTATCAAATCATTAATTCATAAATATGAACATTCTGCAAATATGAGTTCAAGAAATAATTTCATATGCCATCACCAAATTCATATAAATCATACAACACATAATATTTCAAAACAGTTATAATTTCATGCATCGTAGTTTATCCAAATATATTTCAAAGAAAGGTTTCGCAAGAATCATTTTAATAAATTAATATTATCAGTATTAAAGAAGATAGTTATATTCCTACCTTAAAAATGAAATCCACTAAATTCAGTCCTTTTCCGCAGATGCAACTCTAACTTGCAAATGATAGTTTTTCAGACTATTATGATATGAAAGAATAACGAATAAAGACATTCATAAATACTTATTTAAGTAAATGAGCCTTAAAATAAGAAACTAGACTTTCCAAGCTTTTTGTGCATATAAAATATGCCTAAAACGGAGTTCGTGTGAAAAACTTATGACAAAACGAAGTTTTATATAAAAACCAAGGAAAATAGGCTATATATATATATATATATATATAATATAAAGCATAATTGCCGACACACTTTTGACCAAGCATATATATAATATAATATTACAAAAGTAATCTATATAATATTATTATATATAATGATTGTGTGCATCATTTCTTTTTAAGCTTACCACATGTAAACTTAAACACATGAAATTTATCAATTAAACTCATGTGCCTGAAATCCGAAAATCTGAAACCCGACTATAGAATCCATGCATGTTATATAACTCACTTGCAATCTTTATAGTTTTCAAAACTCAATTATAAAATATCATTTAAATACAAAAAGAAAATATTTGAAGCATGCAAAACTTACATTGCTGCAATTACTTCTCGTACTCAACTCTCTCAGTAACCTCTTGATATATGAATGTTAAGTGTGAGAAGTTAAGGTGCTGAATCCCCCTATTTATAGGAAAAGCTTTGGGATTCATTGGGAATTTCTTCAATTCCCTCTGTCAGGTGCGAAGAAAAATCACCGAATGGTCGTTTGTCGCTATTCAGGATTTTCATTCTTAAAGTCAATCAGCTGAAAGGTTGATTGACTATTGATTCCTTCTAAAAGTCAATCAACCGAAAGGTTGATTGTCTCTTTTGAGAAATGGTCTTTCTCAAATTGTAACTTTACCTAAAACTTCTCAATTTCATAAACCCCCACAATTTTATAAAAATCACTACATAACTTTTTTTTTTTTAATTTTTCCAAAAATACCCCAACATTTAAAATGTTAAAATGTTAAAATTTTTCAGGTTATCACAATCTCTACCCCTTGAGAAATTTCGTCCTCGAAATTTTTAAAACAAATCAATCACTAAACAGATATGGGTACTTCGCCCTCATAGCTTCTTCAGCTTCCCAAGTGGCTTCCTCCACATTCTGGTTCCCCCACAAAACCTTCACTTGAGGAATAACTTTATTTTTTAAGATTCGCTGTTGCTGGTCTAAAATTTGCACTGGTACTTCTTCATACAAACAATCTTCTGGAAACTCATCAGTAGGTAATGCCAAGACATGAGAAGGATCACGCAATCTTTTCCGAAGCATCGAAACATGAAAAACATTATGCACCTTTGACATATTAGCAGGTAAATCCAGCTGATATGCCACATTCCCAACTTCCTTGATGATTTGGAAAGGTCCAACATACCGTGGTGATAAATTGCTTCTCTTTTCAAAACGTACAACGCCTTTTCGAGGTGAAGCCTTTAAATAAACATAGTCTCTCACCTTAAACTTTAAATCTCTATGATGCTTATCGAAATAATTCTTTTGTCTGCTCTGAGCTGTTTTTAGACGATCTCGAATGATATGAATTTTCTCAGTTGTTTCTCTAATCTCCTTAGGTTTTTCCACAACATGTTTTTCTCCAACCTCTGCCCAGCAAACTGGTGATCTACATGGACGTCCATAAAGAGCTTCATATGGTGCCATGCCGATACTAGCCTGATAACTGTTGTTATAAGCGAACTCTGCTAGCGTTAAATGCTTACACCAATTCCCTTTAAAATCTATAGCACAAGCACGCAACATGTCTTCCAGAATTAGAATAGTGCGCTCAGACTATCCATCCATATGAGGATGATGTGCTGTACTCATAGTCAGTTGAGTTCCCAAGGCTCGATTTAATTCTCCCTAGAAATGAGCAGTGAACCTTGCGTCTCGATCTGATACTATGGAAACAGGCATGCCGCGCAATCGAATAATCTCATCAATGTATAGTCTTGCCAACACATTGATTTTATCGGATTCTCTTATCGATAGAAAATGTGCAGACTTCGTCAGTTTATCCACGATCACCCAGACTGCATCACATCTGTTTTCAGCTTTTGGTGGTCCAGTCACAAAATCTATAATGATGTGTTCCCACTTCCATTCTGGAATTGGCAACTGTTAAAGCAAACCCAATGGTCTTTGATGTTCTGCCTTCACTTGTTGACATACCCCGCAGTGCGACACGAATTCAGCAACATCTTTCTTCATTCCTCTCCACCAGAAATTTCTTTTTTAGATCCAGATACATCTTTATAGCTCTAGGGTAAATAGAAAAATGCGAATGGTGAGCTTCACTAAGAACCTCATAATGGATTTGTCCACTAGGAACAAATAGTCTATTCTGAAAACGTAGCCCTCCATCTGTGCTAGAGATTTTCCATCCTTCTGGCTCTATCCCTTGGCCAATTTGTGCAACTAGTTTCATAACTTCTTCATCGTATGCTTGAGCCTCTATCACACAGGTTGAACAACAAAATTGTATAAACGTCCTCGTGAACCTTCACCAATATCATAGATTTCATAGTCTTCAAGAACGTTCCACATCGCCCACCTATCTAAAACCAAGCTATTGATGTGAGGATGAAACTTTCTACTTAAGGCGTCAGCAACCACGTTCGCTTTCCCATGATGATATTTAAGCTCGAAATCATAGTCCTCCATGTACTCCACCCATTTGTGCTGCCTCTGGTTCAAGTCCTTCTGAGTGAAAATGTACTTTAGACTTTTGTGGTCGGTGAATACTTCAAAGTTCTCCCCGTAAAGATATGACCTCCAAATCTTCAAAGCGTGCACTACAATAGCTAGCTCCAAATCGTGAGTCGGATAATTTAATTCATGTGGCTTGAGTTGACGAGAACTGTACGAAATAACTTGACCGTTTTGCATCAAAACATAGCCCAAACCCTGTCGAGATGCATCACAGTATACGGTATACCCCAATCCGCTGATAGGACCCACCAAAATTGGTGCAGAAGTCAGTCGAGTCTTAAGTTCACGAAAAGCTTCTTCACACTTGTCGTCCCAAACAAATGCTACTTTCTTTCTAGTGAGCTTAGTCAAAGGAGCAGCTATAGTAAAAAAGTTCGCAATAAAGCGACAATAATATCCCGCAAGTCCAAGAAAACTACGAATACCCGTGGCATTCTTGGGTCTCTCCCAATTAAGCACAGCTTCCACTTTTAAAGGATCAACAAATATACCTTGTTGAAAAATCACATGACCCAAAAATTTTTCCTCCGTCAGCCAAAATTCACACTTTTCATTCTTTGCATAAAGTTGGTGATCTCTTAAGAGTTGTAACACTATTCTGAGATGAGAGGCATGCTCTTGCTTAGTTTTAGAATAGATAAGAATGTTGTCAATGAAAACTACGACAAATTTATCTAAATAAGGCCGAATACTCTATTCATTAGATCTATGAAAGCAGTAGGCGCATTCGTCAAACCAATGGCATCACCAAGAACTCATATAGACCGTAGCGAGTACTGAATGCAGTCTTTGGAATATCCTCCTCCTTGACACGAAGTTGATAATACCCTGAACGAAGATCAATCTCGGAAAAATAGCAAGACCCCTTCAGCTGATCAAACAGTTCATCAATTCGAGGTAAAGGATAACGATTCTTCACCGTCACTTTATTCAGCTTCCGCTAGTCGATACATAATCGTAGCATGCCGTCCTTTTTCTTTACAAACAGAACAGGTGAACTCCACGAAGAATGACTATCCCTAATGAATCTCTGAGCTTGCAAATCGTCTAACTGCTCCCTAAGGACTTTCAATTCCACATGAGCCATTTTATAAGAGGGAAGATAAATAGGATCAAAACCAGGATAGACTTCAATAAAGAAGTCCACCTCTCGATGAGGAGGTAACCCAGGTAATTTATCAGGAAAAACATCAAAAGATTCTCTCACAACAGGTAAATTCTCACAATTTGAAAAATCATCATAATCCAAATCCAATCTCGCCAAAATACCGGTAAGCCTATTTACTTGAGATCGCCAAACATCTTTTAGCGTTCTTGGAAATGGTACAGCTTTACCCCGCTCACCGATAAAACAAATTTGACTGCCGTCAATCAAAAATAATGTTACCTTCTTCTCAAAGCAATCCACCGTTGCTCTATAAGAAGACAACCAATCCATTCCCAATATCACATCATATCCGCATAATGGCATAACAATAAGATCGGCTTGCAACTCACAATCATCTATCCAGATGATACACGACTTGCACACCATTTCTGCCATTATACTATCCCCTACCAATGTAGAAACACACACAGGAAAAACTAAAGGCTCAAACATAAGCTCCATCCGGAGTGCATAATCAAGATCAATAAATGAATGAGTGGCTCCCGAGTCGAACAACACTCGCACACCAGAATTAAATAAAGAAAATGTACCCTCAACAACATCATTTGCCGGCTCAGTAGTAAGCGGTACCATAGTAAAAACACGTCCTGTAGCAGAACCTCTTCCTCCACCCCTACCTGGGCAATTTTACGGTGTTGACGAGACTTGCTGAGAGGCCTGAGGAGTCTGAGATTGCTGCATAATAGGAGTAGGAAAGGGACGAATCGGATTTTGAGGCGGTGCTGGTGGTCGAAACTGTTGCGGCTGAAAATTTTGATTTTGAGAGTTTTGAGGAGGTGGTTGGAATTGAGTGGCTGGCGAAAATGTTTGGTTTCTTAATAACAATAGACATTTACGACGAAAATGCCCCGGCTTCTCACATCCAAAACATACTGCCGAGTCAATGCTTTCACTAACTCCTCCTCTACCAACTCCAAAACCTAGACGTTGATAAGGCGAACTCTTTGCCCTTCCACCAAAAAATGCCGAACTTTCACTCGTAACACTGGAAATGCTTATTCATCTGCCCGTATTGCTCCTTTGGGCTCCAAAGCCTCCCGAAGTTGATCCCTGCCCTTGGACAAAAGTCGGTACCATAACTTGTACTTGGTTTTGATTCGAAGATTGCCACGAACCTTGTCCTCGTCGTGCTCTTTTTCTAAAATTTTTCCCCACTCATTGTCCTTGCTTCTTTCCTCCTTACATTCTTCTTTGAAAAATTTTCTGAATTTCAGGGGCTTCTCTTTCTACCAAGAAAGCCCTTTCAACTACTTCAGATAAATTAGAAAATTTTAACATAAAGATTTTATCTCTAATTTCAGGCCTCGAACCTTTCTCAAACCTCCTAGCTTTTTCTTCTTTAGTCATAAGCATAAGATTTGTATACTTGGACAGCTCCAAGAACTTCGCTTCATACTCCAATACAGTCATGTCTCGTTGAAGTAGCTTTCCGATTTCCTCATGTTTAGCTTGCTTATATGCTTCAAACAAATGATTTTTCGTAAATGCCTCCTTGAAATTATTCCAGATCATTCATGTCGCGAGTAGCTATTAATGTCTTCCACCAAGTTTGTGCTTCTCCTCTAAGCTGATATGAAGAAAAACTCACCTTATATTCTTCTAGTATTCCCACAATTTCGAGTATTTGAACTATCTCGTCCAACCATTTTTCAGCTATCATAAGATCAGCACCTCCTCCTTCGAATTTTGGTGGATTCATCCGCCCAAAATCCTTATGAGCCATTGGTTTGTCATGTACTTCTGGAGTATTTCGCACATTATTCTGTCTCATTAAAGTAGTCATTTCTAGAAAGAAATCCTGCATATTAAATCCTGTAGCTTGAGGAGGATTTGAAGATTCGCCATCCTCACGTGTTTGACGAGTATTCCTTCGTCCAGACATTCTTTTCAAACAAACTGTCATAATTAATTAGAAATTAAAACTATCAAGAAATTTCAAATCCCTTTTTGATAAATTTTTCCGTAGAATTAAGTTCCCAAGAAAATTTGGAGGGTCACAACAGACACGCTTAAATACCAATAATCCTTAGTATATATTCATACTAACTAGAATTTTTTTATCAAACATTATATAAAAATCAATTACCTCAAACCCTACCTAAAAAAATTCACAGAGTCTATTTGCTCAATATTTTACAAAAAAACCCAAACCAACCTGGTAGGTCTACCCATCGGCATACAAATATGATGCATGAACTATATCTATTTTATACCTCTATTCTTGACTTTACATGCTATGCATGAATTTTTTTTCCCATTATGGATCTACTAATGAGCTCTGATACCATTCTGTAATGCCCCAATTTGACTACTATGCCAACCACACAGTGTGGGTTGACACATGTCAAATTGAAGGTACAATATGTACTGCTCATTCATATTTCCACAATCAGAAGAGATGAAATATATTATAACAATATGATAAGATATGGATTGTTCATACAAGTGCCCCAAATACGAGAAAATACCAACAAAGTCAAACCGAATGTTAATGCCCACAACCTAGGCATATAGGATAATAATATAATAGTTTAAAAGTACTCAAATGCATAAACTCTTGACTAGTCCTTATCCACTGCTAATTTCCACACACTACATAGAGTTGTTAAACAAACTTCTACCAGAAATCCTGTTCATCTGCCGTATAAAATCACAGCAGTTAGGAATATATTATCCTCAATTAACAATAATAATATCGATGCAAGAATTATATCATAAATAATATTCAACATTTTGAAATCATTTATAAATCCAGTGTGAGTTTTCATATTTCACAAACCATGTTTACCATCCATGTCCGTCATCGTATCCCTTTATGACTCACGAAAGTACCAGTAGTTGTCTTTCAGGCCAACGAGTCCCGAGCGCAGCATTCTAAAATAACACATAACCACAACGGGTTCTTCATCTATGGTAAGCCACTTGCATGAGCTATTTTCTTTCGGTCATGCTCAAGGCTCCACCCAGGACACTGCGCCGTTATAATTTCTTCGGGTCCAACCTAGGACACTACGCCCTTTCTAAATACTGACTGAGCCATAATATATAACATTTCATGCATTTCATTGCATAATAATATCACATTTGCCAACCAGACACAAATTATTTGTGAAATGCATATAAATACAATTTATCAAATCATTAATTAAAAAGTATGAACATTATGCAAATATGAGTTCAAGAAATAATTTCATATGCCATCACCAAATTCATATAAATCATACCACACATAATATTTCAAAACAGTTATAATTTCATGCATCTTAGTTTATCCAAATATATTTCAAAGAAAGGTTTCACAAGAATCAGTTTAATAAATTCATATTATTAGTGTTAAAGAGGATAGTTATATTCCTACCTTAAAAATGAAATCCACTAAATTCAGTCATTTTTCTACAGATGCAACTCTAACTTGCAAAATGATAGTTTTTCGGACTATTCTGATATGAAAGAATAACGAATAAAGACATGCATAAATACTTATTTAAGTAAATGATCCTTAAAACAGAAGCTAGACTTCCCAAGCTTTTTGGGCATATAAAATATGCCTAAAACGGAGTTCGTGTGAAAAAGTTATGACAAAACGAAGTTTTATATAAAAACGAAGAAAAATAGGCTATATATATATATATAAACCATAGCTATCGACACATTTTTGACCAAGCATATAGATAATATAATATTACAAAAGTAATCTATATAATATTATTATATATAATGATTGTGTGCATCATTTCTATTTAAGCTTACCATATGTAAACTTAAACACATGAAATTTATCATTTAAACTCATATGCCTAAAATCCGAAAATCCGAAACCCGACTATAAAACCCATGCATGTTACATAACTCACATGCAATCTTTATAGTTTTCAAAATTCAGTTATAAAACATCTTTTAAATACAAAAAGAAAATATTTGAAGCACGCAAAACATACATTGCTGCAATTACGTCCCGTACTCCACTCTCTCAGTAACCTCTTGATATATGAATGCTAAGTGTGAGAATTCAAGGTGTTGAATCTCCCTATTTATAGGGAAATTTTGGGGATTCATTGGGAATTTCTTCAATTCCCACTGTCAGGTGCGAAGAAAAATCACCGAATGGTCGTTTATCGCAATTCGGGATTTTCCTTCTTAAAGTCAATCAGCCGAAAAGTTGATTGACTATTGATTCCTTCTGAAAATCAATAAACCGAAAGGTTGATTGTCTCTTTTGAGAAATGATCTTTCTCAAATTGTAACGTTACCCTAAACTTCTCAATTTCATAAAAGCCACCCCACAATTTTATAAAAATCACCACATAACTTTTTTTAAAAATTTTTTTTCCAAAAATACCCCAACATTTAAAATGTCAAAATGTTAAAATTTTTCGGGTTATCACAGTTATACTTCCTTAAATATGAAAATACTCAACTTCAAAATTGAAAACTAAGCTTAAATATAAGAGAGGCTTACTTTAAATATAAAAAAATGAACTCCGGCGACTTTTCCAGCGAAAATCCGGCAACTAGCTGCTCTCTATCTCTCTCCCGAGCTTTCTCGGTCTCTCTCGAAGTTCTTTGCCGACTCAAATGGATAAAATGATAAGTTTAAAGTTTTTAAACTTATTGATAAGTGCTCAAATTTTCGAAATTTAAACCCCAAAGTAAGCTTTGTTAAAGCCCTAATGGCATGTTAATTAGGTCATTTTAGTGCTTTTTAGTTATTTTAGCATTGTTGAAAATATCGCATACGAGTAGCAATTTAAAACTCGCGGGATCAAAATGTAATTTTGAAAACTGAAAACAGCGTCGTTTTGCCTCTATTTAAAAAAATAAAAAATAAATAAATACACACACACACACACACACACACACACACACACACACACACACAGAGATATATATAAGGAGAGAAAGTCAGGGAGAGTCGGGGAGTGGGTGAGAGAAGAATAACGGAGAGAGAGAAAGTGAGGGAGAGAAAGTGAGAGAGAAGAAAGTCAGGGAGGGAGAAAAAGTCAGAAAAAGGATGAGAGAGTGGCTGGGGTGCAGAGAAAGTTAGGAAAATAGAGGAAAGAGAGAATCGTAGCAAGAGAAAAGAGAAACAGAAGTCGCGGAAGTCAGCGAGCGGTGTCGGAAAAAGAAGAAAAAAGATACGACGTATGTATTCGATTTCTATAAAAGGAAAGTTCGTCAAACAGAAGAGGAAGCACTTATAAGTGCTAAAATTTTCGAAATTAAACCCCAAAGTAAGCTTTGTTAACGCCCTAAAGGCATGTTAATTAGGTTAATTAGGTCATTTTAGTGCTTTTAAGTTATTTTAGAATTGTTGCAAATATCGCATAAGAGTAGCATTTTAGCTTGTTTTTATTTTTATCTTTATTTTAGATTAAAGTTGTGTGGAACAGGTGCACGTAATTGGTTTGCTGTTGTTTTGCATTGCAGGTAAAAATCAATGTGAAATCAAGCAGTTGTAGCATGAGATTACCCACACAGGATTATCATGAGTGTCGGCAGCCGACCAAGATCCGTGAAAACCGGATCTTGCTTTCTCCTTTTCTTTTCTCTCATAATTGATGCTTGAGAGAGTTTTATAAGGAGAAGAATGGGTAGGGAGATGGGAGCAGAAACGGGAGTCGATCAATCCACCAGCAAAACTTCCCATCTATTTCTTGATTTTCTTGAGCAAAAGCTCAATGAATATCAGATCAGCAATCACACCACTCTAAGAGCTCTCTAGCATTCATGGAAAACTCCTCTCTATCGACTATTTCTGTCCACTTGATCTCTCATCGGTAATTATGGATAACTACTAATCGTATTCTTTTGAGGTTGATTCCGCCAGCGATTCGTGAAAGAGTATAAGAGGTATATGAAAATCTCTCCACTTGATCTCTCATCGGTAATTATGGATTTCTACTAATTTCAGGAGTATGGGCCACTATTTGGATCCCGTAAATATAATTTTTGTGGAGATAATTAGGGATCTCTACTAAATTATACTTTGGGAAGCTATTATAGTATAATGTGCATGCGTTACATCAACGTGCATTTCAAAGCAGTCGGCTCCATATTCCAGCACATAAACTTCAGAGAATACTTCGCCAAGCATGCAATAATCAGTAAAAGAGTATCAAGATGCATTCCTGACCCAAGTTTCCAAGCCATCCGTATTCCAATGAATACTCTTTGGTATGAAAAGATTTAGCCAACGTGTTCATCCAAAGATTGAAAAAGTGTGCAATTTCTTTGAAGTCTCAA
>JAESVK010064260.1:0-15463 GCA_017140935.1 Hamamelis virginiana
TATATATATGCCAATATGATTTCCATAACTTGTATTTCCAAGATCTTTCACTAATCATCTTGATTTTATAAAAATCAATTACTCATGATTTTTAACTATTTTCCAAAGACTCACAATTTGGAAGATAGTTAATTTTCTATCCACATTTATTTTTTTTATACAATAATCCATTCTAGGACACTTGTTTGATTTTTGTAGAATTTATCAAATTTTGTTAGATTGAAAAATCATACTAGAATAGTCAAAATACAATGAGATCACATGGTAAGCCTTATGGTGCACCTTCACTATGCTCCATAATTTTCTAGGCTCTTTCATGCCTCCCAAACAGCAACTTTTGTACCCATTAATATCAACTTAATTTAATAGGATTTTTAAAAATAATTCCAAGTCAAAATGATATTCACAAGCACTAATTTGCAATTGAGGGTGTATGGTCTACTATGCATCTTCATAGCACAGGATCATACATGCACACTCACGTACATGATACGTCCATATTTTTCATCTTTTTGGCCAACTTTGCACACTTATATCTCCTTCGTTACTCATCCGATTTGGGTGATTCAAGATGTTACAGAATCTATGTGATACAAGCTTTCAAAATATAATGGTGGTGTATAACACCTCCCATCCGAACATATTTAAAAATGATGCCAAAGTAGGCTAGTTAATAAAATTTCAGATTTTTCGGCAACTTCGTTTCTCAATTTATCTCACAATTCACATCCAATTGAAGTGATTCAAAGTTCTAAATTCATATAAAATCAATCTATACCATATATGTAAAAATCATAATTTTTCGATAAACTATTAAAATACACCTTGTGCCTACTATTAAAGCTTCATGGAAGCTTTCTCTCTCTAGAAATTCTCATTCACCCATAGATCTTTTTCCATGATTCTTGTCTCTAAAAATCCATAAATTCAAGCTTTACAATATACTCAAATTTCAGAATTTTCGGACATATACACAATATACTACAAATTTTCAAAGTTTCAGTATTTCTAAACTTCAGAAAATTATAGAAATTAATCTACTCATCGGAAAATTCCCAAATTTGGTACACATGATCCTGAGTTGATATAGTTGATGGGAAAAATAGTCTCAAAGTTTCAGTTTTTCATTTTCATATAAAATAAAAATCCAAGATTTGAAATCCCCATATATATATATATATATATATATATCATATATATGTAAGTCATTATTTCATCATTAAATCATACCATATTCAATCCAAAAATTGAAATATAATCAAAATAAAAATACTATCTCACCTCACTAAGCTTGGAATTATGCAATTAAATTACCGAGTATTCTGCGTTTGTGCAGCTCCATCTTCCCCTTAGCTTTTCATTTTTTTCTCTCCTTCTCTTTCTTTTCTTTTCTTATCTCCTCTTTTTCCTATCTTTCTTTCTTTTTTTTCCGACTCTCCCCCCTCTCCTTTGATCTCTCTCTCTCTCTCCTTTATCTATCTTTTCTTCCCCCTATCTTCCTTTCCCCTATCTAACTTTCATATCTCCCCTCCTCATCTCTTCCGACTCTCTTTCTCCTAACTCCCTTTCTCTTCCTCTTCCCCCACTCCCTTATTATTATATTATATATATATATATATATATATATATATATATATATATATATAATAAAACAATTTTGTCAATCTATACTAGTCACTAAAGCTCAATTATTATTATATTATAATAATAATTGAATTCCACCACTTGCCGACAATTTATATTAATTATATTAATATAATTATTATATTAATGACACTCAATTAAATTCCACCACTTGCCGACACAATAATGCATTTCAATTATAATGCATTATTCCACCACTTGTCGACACAATAATGCATTTCAATTATAATGCATTCATAATACTCTCATACACCCTTCTCAAAAAGTGGTCACATGGCACACTATGGCCAATAACAAAATTCCATGTGTGCAATAAATAAAATAAAATAAAAATAATTAAGAAAATTTACTATTGAAAATTTCGGGGTCTTACACATGCATTCCTATAAAAAGAAAATCATGCTAATATCCTAATTCCTATCATGCATACTAAAGAAATAATGAATTAATCCCTATCATGCATACTAAAGAAATAATGAACTAATCCCTATCATGCATACTAAAGGAATAATAAATTAATCCCTATCTTTTTTTTTTTTTTGGATAATTAAGAAATTATTAATCCAAAGAAGGCAAAGCCCAAAGAACAAAGAAAGAACCGAGGCCACAAAAACCTACGGAAAAACGGACAGAACCTCCCCTAAAAAAGGAACAAAAGCCAAGAAAACCTGCCTAAAAAACAAACAGAAAACACAAGAACCTAACCAAAACAAACAGCAATAAGCAGCCCACAGCCCGGGCACCAGCAAACCAACAGAACACAAGCAAAACCACCCACAGCCCGGGCACAAGCAACCAATACAACACCAAACAGCCCACAGCCCGGGCACAAGCAAATAAAAACGAGAAACAGGACACACCCAAACCACCTAATGCCGCAAAATATTACAAGGAAAAGCCCACCTATCACACATAGACCTATTGCTAGGGCTATCAACAATACTATTAAAGCTACACACTTTGTTTCGCACATCATTACAGATCAAGGAAAAAATGTTATCAGAACTGATGTACAAATTGTCATGAATACGAGCATTCCTCTGCCTCCAGATATTGTAGATAGTAGCAGCCCACGCTATCCTTCTAATAATGGAGCAGAAAGACTTCCCTTTGCAAGAGCTAACCCATAAAAACTCATTATCCCACGACCTAGGAGTTCTGCTACAACCACATAGGCGAAGCACCTTTCCCCACACAAGAGAAGTAAATCTACATTCAAAGAAAAGATGATTCCTGTCTTCACTATCAGCCTTGCAAAAAACACAAGACATAGAAGAAATAACACCCCAACTAAAAAGCTTATCCTGAGTAGTAAGACGATTAAGGATAGCCAACCAAGCAATAAACGAGTGTCTGCTAATGGCCTTCGAGAACCACACAACATTAAACCAACTCACACCCGAAGCTGTACTACGAATATGTTTCCAAGCAGACTTCGTAGAAAAAATCCCAGTGGTAGAAGGAGTCCACACCACAATATCATCCCTCCTACAGAGAAGAGGGGGACACTCACAGCAGCTATTCTGAATGGAGATAAGATCAGAAGTATTAGAGATAGGCCAATTCCAACCATCATCAGATAAAATACATGAAACTTTAGCCTGCAAGGGGATGGCTGCATCATAAGCCACCAGAGAATTAAAATACTGCAACAAAGGACCAATAGGATGCCAATTATCATACCACAAAAAGGTAGAAACACCATTGCCAATCCTATGTTTGATAAGAGGTCTAGCCACCTCTCTCAACTGAAGGATCTTCCTCCAACTCCAAGAACAATTAGAAGGAAGATTAATGGACCAAAAGCTCCTTCCCCTAAGAAGATATTCCTTCACCCAAGCAACCCAAATCGAGCCAGATCTAGAGAACAGACTCCAAATATGCTTCAGAATAGCAGCAATATTCCACTCCTTGACCCGACGAAGCCCTAATCCACCTTCCTCTTTAGGGTTACAGACCAAGCTCCAACTTACTTTGGCTTTATGCGCCTTACCAGAGTTTCCAGACCAAAGAAACGCATTAAAAATCTGCTCAATTCTGCCTACAATATTGATAGGAATAATGAACATACTACACCGGTACACCTGAATGCTGAAAAGAACAGAAGATAGGAGCTGAAGTCTCCCAGCAAAGGACAGAGACTTACTGGTCCAAGACTGGATACGGCTCCTCAACTTCTCCAGCAAAGGCTGACAATCCAAACTTGAGAGCTTAGAAGAAATAAGAGGAACTCCCAGATATCTTATAGGCAAACACCCCTCATTGATCCCAGTGATACGAATAATGTCATCTTTCACAGAATCACTCGCTCCCGAGGTGAACAAAGCACTCTTACTGTGGTTAATCTGGAGACCAGAGAACAACTCAAAGTTCTTCAATTCATCTATGAGGATCTGGATACTAACAGAAGAGGCCTTAGCAAAAAGGAAAAGATCATCAGCAAAGCACAGGTGTGAAAGATTAACCTTCTCACATCTATAATGGAATTCAAAATCATCTCTCATAAAAACAAGAGATAAGGATCGAGACAAGACTTCCATGACAATCACAAAAAGAAAGGGAGACATAGGATCCCCCTGCCTAAGCCCCTTAGTTCCCGCAAAAAATCCAGCCAGCTCTCCATTAACAGCAATATAAAATTTAGGAGAGGAAATACAAGCAACAATACAATTCAACACATGAACAGGGGTACCCATCTTTCTCAAAATAGCAGTCAAGGCATCCCAACTAACAGAATCATAGGCTTTCTTAATGTCAATCTTCAGAGCACATCTAGGAGGACCCACATCTCTATGGTAATTATGCATAAGCTCTTGCATACTAAAGGAATAATAAATTCATCCCTAATATGAACACTTAATCCTAAACACCTAATCCTAACATGAACAATGAAGAAGAAAAGAAGAAGAAGAAGAAGAAGAAGAAGAAGAAGAAAATATGCAAACTTAAATAAACACAATGATTACTAACCTTTACTTTCTTCTCCCTTGCTCCTAGCTTATTCTCCCTTGCTCTTAGACCTTCTCCAAGCTCCAAGGACTCCAAGGACTTCAAAAATATAGCTAAGAGTGCTATGGGGGAAGCTTGTGCAATGCTCAAGCCTCTACTCTCCAAGCTAGCTCTCTAAAGCCAATTAATTGTGTGTTAAAACTGATTTCAGGGCTCTCTCTTTATAGGGAAGCCTTAAATTGATCAATGGTTGAGTTTGAATCCCTTAGGAATGATCCAAGGGCTCTAAACCAACCTTCCAAGGTTTTAGAGTCCATCCCAAAGTCCCCAAGGCTGAATTGGACACATGGCAAATACTAGAAGAGTCCAGGTACTAGAAGAGCCCTGACTGAGAAAAAACACTGAAAATAGGCCAAATTGAGCTTTTCGGGCCTGTTTTAAGTTCAAATTCGACGATTCTAGCGCCAAAACGATCGTGATTCGATTCCCCATGTTTTAAGAAGTGTTTGAAGTGAAAATGCATTGACCGAGGTCAAATTTTTAGGGAAAAGTCGACCAATTAGCTGTGTAGGGCCTGTCGGGCCCAAATTAGGGTTTTGAAATTTGCCAACCAATCGCTCTCGAAATCATTTCTTCTTCTCGAAACAAGTTTTGAAACATTTTAAGAAAGTGTTTTGAAGCCTTTGAAGGCTTTGGTTTGATAAAAAGATCGAATCCCGGTCGTTCCAGGCCGCAACCCTAATTTGAACTTAAAATAGCCTTTTGAGCCTTGAGAGACAATCATGAGCTTGGAGGCTTATCAGGACTTACCATTGATCAACTTAGCTACTAAACACATCCTAAATATCCATGCCAAAGTCTCGAGACAATTCGAGACAAGATCAATAGTTATTCAGAGCTTTTGTGATTCAAAGGACAGTACTGCTCTTCAAGTCACAAAATGCCTTATTTTCTATCAAGCCTGGCTCAGAATGCCATGAAACTTTACAGGGATACTCCTAGACTCTCTAAAAACTAAATACAAAAAGAACCGACTCGATCTAACCTAAAAACCTACATGCGATAATGACCTCTATCTAGATACTCATAAGGGTAAAACTGGTAACCTAGGGTTTTAACACCCTATTTTATTTCAAATCACAGGCAACCATTAATGACCATACTCATGGTAAAAAATGGATGTCTACAGAAGCCCCTCGTTGATGTTCATGGCTTCGCCAGTGAATATCAACGAAATACAATGACATCCCATTTTTGCAGCAACAAATGAGGGATAATCAATCCAACTACTCGCAAACATTGATCAAATCATCATCTTTGGAAGTCCTACACACACTTCCTATCATCATCTTTGGAAGTCTTACACACACTTATCTCTGGAGACCGCAGTCTTTTTGGAAGTCACACACACTTCCAATAAACATTATCGGAAGTCCTACACACACTTCCGGTTATCTTATCTTAAGAGGAAACCTCACTCATGTTTCCAATCTTCGGAAGTCCTACACACACTTCCAATTATCTTATCTTAAGAGGAAACCTCACACATGTTTCCAATCTTCGAAAGTCCTACACACACTTCCGGTTATCTTATCTTAAGAGGAAACCTCAAACATGTTTCTAATCTTCGGAAGTCCTACACACACTTCCGGTTATCTTAAAAGGAAACCTCACACATGTTTCCAATCTTCGGAAGTCCTACACACACTTCCAATTATCTTATCTTAAGAGGAAACCTCACACATGTTTCCAATCTTCGGAAGTCGTACACACACTTCCGGTTATCTTATCTTAAGAGGAAACCTCACATATGTTTCCAATCTTTTGAAGTCCTACACACACTTCCGGTTATCTTAAAAGGAAACCTCACACATGTTTCCAATCTTCAGAAGTCCTACACACACTTCCTGTTATCTTATCTTAAGAGGAAACCTCACACATGTTTCCAATCTTCGGAAGTCCTGCACACACTTCCAATTATCTTAAAAGGAAACCTCACACATGTTTCCAATCTTCGAAAGTCCTACACACACTTCCAGTTATCTTAAAATGAAATCTCACACATGTTTCCAATCTTCGGAAGCCCGACACACACTTCCAATTATCTTATCTTAAGAGGAAACCTCACACATGTTTCCAATCTTCGGAAGTCCTACACACACTTCCGGTTATCTTATCCTTAGAGTCTACAACTCTTTTTGGAAGTCACACACATACTTCCAATAACCACAATCTTATCCTTAGAGTCTACGACTCTTTTGGAAGTCACACACATACTTCCAATATTCTTCAAATTGCCAATATCTTCTTGATATCTATGTTGTCACCAATATATGCATTCCACAACATTATCAATATTGTTTATCACCATTCTCATACACATTGCATATGTATTTTTCATCATCTTATGCAATCCACATAATTTTCATTGACTTGGGCCTACACAGTGGGCGTTTTTACTCACAAACCCTCCATGGGCTATCTTATCTCCACTATCCCTCCATGGGCTTCACAATTTCATCATTTCAATATTGTTTATAATCATTTCATGATCACAAACCTTGCGCATACATCATTTCCATCATTCACTTTCATATCTCATGGTTTTCAACCAAAAATTCATTATTTTATGTGAACTTCTCTATTCACAATCACTCAAATCTCATCTTTGTATGCACCAACTCCTCTTCGTTCTCATTCACACATCAAATAACATTCAATCCCAATCAAATGGGCTTTCCCAAATCAAATTTTGATAGAAAATGAGTCAAAACAGGTAACTTTCACTCCACTCTTTCAATCACCAACAATTTCATTCTTCACCAATCTCACCCAAACTTTGGGTTTGCAGGCTTCGAGCCAGCCTTCACAGGAGCGCCATGGATCGAGAGGGGATCTCTAGGCATCGGGTTCTCGGGAACAAGGAAATCATCCCAGCGGAGATGACTTTGCACTATTGGGCCTATAGGAGGCCCACATAGGATTTTCTATGTAATTTCTCTCTATGTATGCACTAAAAAAAAGCCTGATTACTATGTAATTATATCCTAATTAGAATACAAATATTTTGTAATTGCTTTTTGGTTCAATTTTAACCCGAAAATAGGTCAAAACTGACGAAAATTGAGCGAAAATTCAAATCGGGCATCAAAACGTTTCGAAAAAGTCAAAATTAAGCGAAATTAGAGATCAGGGATGGATGACCATCCTCCCATGGATGGTTGGCCGTCCCTAGGGGATGGTTGGCCGTCCCTAGTGGGATGGTCATTGACCTTAGTTTCTAATTTCTGACTATTTTGACGTTTTTTGACTTTTTGAGTGTCCTACTTTGCCTCTAACTCGATTTCTTTTGCCAAAAAGCTATAAAAACACACCTCTATGCTCACTTTCATCACACTAAACACAATGGAAGCTCTCAAATTGATCATCAACCTATTTGTAGCAAGAATGCGAGTGGAAGATAAGAAGGTGTTTGCACGATTCGGTTTAACTTCATGGTTCTCTCTGTCATGTGAAACTTGAAGACAAACTTCAAAACTCTGTGATCCACTTCTGGGACTCTGATCTTCATGTATTTCGCTTCAACTGTGAAGAGGTATGTCCTTTATTTGAAGAGTTTTGTGCCTTAATGAATATCCCTGCTAGTGGTCCTTTCATCTTTCCAACAATTCGTAGAGGTTACTTCCAAACATTTTTTTCTCTCTTTGAACTTCGCCTAGAGAAACTTCTTCATATATCCATGAAAACTCCATTGATCTTCTCAAACTAGCTTCATTTTTCTTGAGGAAAGGGGGAAAATGATCGCTTCAGATGACAAGGGAGATTATTCCTTGTCAGTGATCAAGATTAATAATTTATAAAACCGCGTGACTTATAATCTCAATTCGATTGTGACTAGTGAGCACGGGTGTCGAACCACTGGGAAATGCAGGTTTATATTAAAAGACTCTTAGAATTAATTCAAGCGGAAAGAATATTGTCAATTAAATTGGTTGGTGGAAAATGCTCCGATTGGGTCGAAGCGAAAACGCAGTAATTAAATAAAGCTTAGTAAAAAATGCAATTAAGTTGGTGGAATGAGCGGAACTTGGGTGAGAAACCCATTGAATATCAATTATACAATTTATGTTTATAAAATCCTCACTATAGTAATTATGTATGGTGGTTCTTCCAACTACAAGAAGGAAGTCCCAAAAAGATTATGAATACAGGACCGGCAAGTTTATCCTGGAAAAGAATGGAATATCGCTATCCACCTTAAATGAGGAATAAAGCATGCTGGTTTGTATTCATACCAATAAGAACCATTGCATAATTATATAATTGCAATCACAGATGTACAATTATAGGATATTATATTTAGCGATAGTGTGGGGTAAAACCTTCACAACTATGCAATCACATAATACAAATAGAGGGATGTTTATAAAATAGGATTTGTATAATGAATCCAACTTCATCCTCACCCAAGCTTGGAGTATTAGCTACACATCAATGGAGGAGAATATCCTTTATCCATGACAAGCTTTAAGGGTTCACGGGATGGAGAAAGAAAATAAAAGCGGTAATTAAATGACTGAAGAAATAAGGAAAATGGCAGAAATAAATAAAGAAAAGTGACTGAAATAAATAAAGAAAATGCTTAAGTAAATAAAGAAAATGACAGAAAAAGTAAAGAATAGTTCTCAAGTGAGAACTGAGCCATGCATAAAAAGGAAAATAACAGAAACGTAAATTACTGAAAGTAAAGACTTAATAGTAAAGAACAATCCTCAAGTGAGAATTGAGCCAGGCATTGAAAGAAAAATTGCAGAATTGGAAATTGCTGAAAACGTAAACTACCGAATAAAATGCGAAAATAAACTGTAACTTGAATTAAAATAACAGAGTAATGATTCAGAGCAAAAGTCATGAACCCTCTTTAAGTCGTCGTTACACTTCTATTTATAGAAGGAAAAGGAAAAAGACCAAAAGGCCCTCAAAATATCTCAAAATATCTATATTGCCCGCAGCCGCCTCTGGCTATCGATAGCGAAGGTGCGCTATCGATAGAGGCACTATCGATAGCGCATCTTGGCTATCGATAGTCAAGGTCAAACTTTGACTTTTCATGCAGATACTCATTGTCTGCTCTTTCGTACTTCCCCCGGTTGCTGCGGTACCTTCTGAATGCTCTTTTAATTCGAGATGATCTTCACGGCTTCATCGGTGACGACTTTAATTTATATAATCTGCACAGATTTCTTGAAACAGAGATTTAAACCCAATTGTACAGATATTTATACAAAACGCTATTTATTTAAACAATTATATATATAAGAGAACATAGTAATACCATAGTTGAATGGTATGATTGTGGTACAATCACACTCCCCAACTTAGGTTTTGCTAGTCTCTTAGCAAAAAAGCTAAACCTTTAAAACTAGAATTTGAAAAGCCATTTTCGCAGGGAAACGCGATTGCATTTAGCGTATGCAACAAGCCTTTTAAACCACTAAGATACCCTTCGTGGACGAGTGTAGTCTCGTGAGAGTTTGCAGAAATGATACTCACAAACATGAATGAATAAAAGAATTGTTTGAGAAAGAATTTTAACAATATACTATGTACACAGTAGGAGTTTTATCCACAGATATATCGCTATTCATAATTGAACATTTATAATACAAGAAATGCTATCTTTAATAGGAAATTAGCAAGTGTTCAATGTGTAGTGAGGTTGAACTTGATAAAATCAAAATAATGCAATAAGAGTACGAGAATTAACCCTTAATAAGATTCAACTTCAAATCCTCACTGATGGTCACTCGCAAAAAGATGTTCACTCTGAAAAGGTTAGTAACCCAGAGTTCCCAAATGGAAATATACAAGTATAAAACTTATACATTAAGCTCTAATTAACGACCAAAGAGAGATGAAATAACAAAGTTATATATGCAGAGATGCAATTCATACATAAATAAAACTTAAATAAACAAGTAATCACAAGAGAATAATGCACAATATTTTTAAAATCAAAAAGGTCTTTATAGGCTTGTAATATTTTTGGTTGTAACAGAAAGAGTTGAAGACTGCAAAATTAGGATGGTTGTAATTTGTTCAGGTCACTACCCTAACCATCCTAAATACCTAAACTAACCCAGACAACAACTTAGAAAGTTTTAACCAAAAAGAAACAAAGAATTTTTCAAAAATAAACAACTGTCCAAGCTCAAAACTGAGCATCATCTCTCATCACTGCTCATCCCCAGGTGGGATGCCGAATCTAGGATCGGGCTGCGGCTCATAGAATAACGCGCGGTCGGCCTCAGAAATCGGCTCGCCGTCCATACGTCGCCACATAACCCGGAGCTGTGCAGAGTGCCTCTCCATCATAGCAGCCGGTCGGTCGAGCTGTGCTGTCTGCCTATCAAGCTGAGCGGACTGCCTCTGCTGGATGTGCATCATAGATCTCAGTCCCTCCAGGACCTGATGAAACAAACCCTGGGAGCTGGCAGATGGCATGTCTGGCATAGGAGGAGCAGCTGGAGTCGGAGCTGGAGCTGGAGTAGGAGCAGGCTCTGATGGACCGGCGGTCTCAGCACGTGGCCTCTTCGACAGAGCTGCTATACTCCGAGCTAATGTAGTAGGGGTAATAGGACCCTCGCCCAAGCGCAGTGGCTCATCAGAGACAACACCCGCACCCAATGCAAACGCTGTAATCATCTGGGGGTACGGCATGTTGCTCCGTGGCTGTGTGGCAATGAATGTGCGAATCTCGCTGAAGATCAACGCTGCGATGTCAATGGGGTGGTCGCTCAAGAACTCCAACAGCAGCCGCACAGACTCCACTGGGATATGCGAATCAGTGCCTCTCGCCCGTAGGTTGCAGTAGAACAGCTTATTCATAGCTGCGTATGATGGATGCATGTTCCCGGTCGTGAAGTACATACCGTCGAATAAATCCCGGTCCACGCATACCGCATCAGCACACTGACTCTCTGTCAGCTCTAGGTAAGTGCTCTCTGCCTCTGTAGATGATGGACGCTCGCACCCCAGATAGGTAGCGATGTCGTCCGGAGTGAACTGAATCAACTGGCCTCCAACCTCGGCCTGCAGGGTCTGAGTCTGGTCCTCGGCCATGTGTGCTGTCGTGTAGAACTGACGTACGACGCTGGCCATATATCCTCCACCCTTCCTCAGCCAGGTGCTGAGGTGTCTGTCCTGCAAGGTCTCTACGAGCAAGCCCTCGTATCTGAAGGCCTTCGGATCCACATATCTCTCGACGTTGAAGTTCCTCGCCGATAGGATCACTGGCCATGGTCTCGCAGCTCGCCGGGTCGGGACTCTCCTCGACCCGGTCTCAGTCTCTGCGTAGCTCTCGAACTCGCGAGGCATGCGCGGCTCTCCAGTCTCGCCGATATCCGGCTGCTCAAATATGTACTCCTCCTACACAAACTGTAAACCAGACGGAGGAGCACTAACTCGTGGCTGGGCATACGACTGACCTCTACCAGAAGGTCTCTGAACTGGTGCTGGCTGCCACTCAGACTCCGAACTATCAGAAGAATCTGGCTGCGTGCGCTGGGCCTTGCCCCGCCCAGAATCTGAAGACCTCCTCGGTCTCGGCTGTGCCGGCTCCTGAAAAGCTACACCCTTCCTGCCGGTGGTCTTTTGGCGTACCATAGCTCTGTACAATTTTTTACACCCACACGGCAGCAGATAGGAACATAGTCAGCAGTAGAATATTTGCAGAGATACTCGTATAAATATTTTTTTTTCAATAATAATCAAACACACAACACAGCCAGTTGATAACCCACATGATAATTTTATATCCCATCTCAAATTTCAGGACTGGCCTATCATCCAGGCTATATTTATTAACTCCTTCAATCACATGCACAGATGCATGCATGCCCATGCATAGCCTAACATCCAGGCTTTACCACAACTCTTGCACTGCCTATCATCCAGGCATTATCACAACTCCGCAATTCTCAACCCAATGCAGTAACATACATAACAAAACTAATGTATTTACTAAATGACAAAATTCTAACCCAAACTAATATTATCAACTATTTTATGCACAAACCTACGTACACTAAGTCATGCTATGACATATAACACAAAACTAAGCCATTTTAAGAAAAATTCAAGATTTTAGAATGTGAACGGGTACTCACGAAGTGTGGAAGATGAAGAAGTCGCCGAATAATCTACTGTCCTCGCCGAAAATGCGACTCAAGTGAAAATGGGTGACCGAATGAGATGGAGCAAACGCGAATTCTGATCGGTCAGAAATGTGCTAAACGCCGCGAGGAACGCAATGGAATAAAGTTTGCGTGCAATGGAGGCCTGGGGTGGTCGGAAAGTGCGTTTGAAGGTGGATGGTCACGGTGGCTATGGCGGTTTCAGGCGAAAAGGTGGTGAAAATGTGAAGAGATTCACGCGGGAAAAGAACTTAAAAGGCCATCTTCGCGATCTCTATCGATAGCGCACTGGCGCTATCGATAGCCAGTGCATTCTGTCCGCAATTATATATTTTTTTTGAAATTTCAAACCCCTCTATCGATAGCGCCAGTTTGGCTATCGATAGAGAAGTCAAAATTTTGACTTTTTCAAAAATTTGGCTTATTTTGACTAAATTTTCGTAATGACTTACTCTTTACACTAACTAAATGTATAAAAGACACCTCGTTACCCATGGCTTGCTAAGTTATCGAAAAAAATTGGCAACTTTTCGGCTCAAAATTGGGTACTACGGGGGTCCTAAACTCTAACAAAAATTAACACGGCACAAGACTCGAAGAAAATGGCCTTAAATCATTTTTCAAAAATGTGCACAAAATTCTCAACTGATTACGAGGTATTTGCATTCTACATACGCATAAATTAAACATTTATGCATAATATAAAAGGAAAGCAATTACCACAGATTGATAGGATGAATATTTGAGTCCCACAAAAGATCGAATGGTTCAAAATTTGCTTTAATTACCATAAGTCTCTACTTTATAACAGGTTTTTATCAAATACTCAAATTGCCAAGTATAAAGATTTAAACCAAGTTCGTGCACGTGTAAGATTGAATACAAGCTAATCACAGTAAAGTTACAATTAATGTATCGAAAATAGACAACTAGAATTGATATAAATGAAAGAATAAACTCACATTGTAACACATGTTTATTTATCAAATTCTATACAAATAATCTTTATATAAATCACACTGGGTTAACATGTACACAAGAATGATAAATAATAATAATAATTTATTATGTATATACAAATTAAATGAACCAATAAATAAATTAATCATATACAAATGCATATACATATTAAGAGAATATACAAACCCTCCCCAACTAGAAGTAAACATTGTCCTCAATGTTTGACAGAATGTTACGACTAGACATGTGGGTATGAACAAGGGGAATGGGTGGGTGGGACTAAGTTTAACGTCTTTAGCTAGACGTGAAATTCCTCTTTAGTCAAACTGGTAGGTTGGGTCTTCCAAACTGACAGACTCAATTACCAAACCATCCTGAATGCCCTCACTATCGGTTATACCCTCGATAAAAGGCTTAAGCCTTTGTCCATTCACAAAGAAGGACAAACCAGTACGAGGATTTTGAATTTCAACAGCACCGTGAGGAGTCACCCTCGTTACTACAAAAGGTCCATCCCAGCGAGATCGAAGCTTACCGGGAAATAGCCTTAATTTAGAGTAAAACAGCCACACCTTCTGATTTGGTTCAAAAGATTTCCTATTGATGTGTCTGTCATGAAACTCTTTCATTTTGGCTTTAGCAAGTTTGGAATTTTCATAAGCCTCATTCCTAATCTCTTCGAGCTCATTTAACTGAAGCTTGCGGTGAGAACCCGCTTCTTTCATTTCAAAGTTAAATTTCCTAATGGCCCAAAGTGCTTTGTGCTCTAACTCGACAGGGAGATGACACGGTTTGCCATAGACTAAACGGTACGGAGACATACCAATAGGGGTTTTAAATGCAGTCCTATAGGCCCATAATGCATCAGTTAAGCGCAATGACCAATCCTTACGATCAGGCCTGACAGTTTTTTCTAGGATATGCTTAATTTCCCTATTTGAAACCTCCACTTGCCCGCTAGTCTGAGTATGGTATGGGGTTGCAACCTTGTGAGTGATAGAATATTTAGCTACGAGTGTTGCAAAGGGTCGATTATTAAAATGTGACCCTCCATCACTGATGATGGCCCTTGGAAACCCAAACCTAGAGAAAATGTTCTCTTGGAGGAAATTCAATACCACCTTGTGGTCATTGGTCTTAGTGGCTATGGCTTCTACCCATTTAGATACATAATTGACAGCCACTAGAATGTATTCAAACCCATGCGAAATAGGAAAAGGTCCCATGAAGTCAATGCCCCACACATCGAAAATTTCGACGATCAAGATAGGGTTAAGAGGCATCATATCTCTTCTAGACATAGAACCCATTCGTTGGCAATTTTGGCAGGACTTACAGAAGTCCAATGCATCTTTGAATAGTGTGGGCCAGAAAAACCCACACTGCAAGACTTTAGCGGCAGTCTTTTTCCCGCTAAAGTGTCCTCCACATGCTAGAGTGTGGCAGAACTTCAAAACGTCTTGCATTTCACCCTCTGGAATACACCTACGTATAACCTGGTCAGCACAGTACTTAAACAGGAGAGGATCTTCCCAATAATAAAATTTTATTTGCGAAAAGAACCGATCCTTCTCTTGTTTCGACCAAAGAGATGGTACAAGGCCTGTGGCATGATAATTCACTATATGAACATACCAGGGTAAGGTAGAATGAGTGACGGCAAAAAGCGCTCATCAGGGAAAGAATCCCTAATAGGCGTGGGGTCACTCTCTTCT